>VZSZ01006436.1:22228-48583 GCA_013398815.1 Ibidorhyncha struthersii | reverse complement strand
TTCCAACCTAGACAATTCTATGATTCTATGATTCTAAGTACTTGAGTGCTTCTCTCCCTGGTAACTAGCTGCCCTACCAAGAAAGGCCTCAGATGGCCTTAATATGCATTTCTTACAGCACATGGCTTCAAGGTCATCTTTGCATTTCAGTCTTGAGGCAGAGTAATGTAGCACCATCTGATCTCACTACAGCAATGTCCTCTGTTGGCCACCCCTTGCTTCAAAAGCTGCCCTGAACGTGCACCTTTGCCTCTCAGGATGAACTGCCTCTCTCAGTGAAACCACCACCCTCACTATGCAGTCCCTTTCCAGAGATGCTTGGGTCAGTTCTGCGATGAACTTTACAACAGCTAGAGCCTTGAAAGCTGCAGGCTGCATAAAGAAATACAGGTTTATAAACCTGTATGGCTGTCATCACCAGAGCTGATGCAAAAGTGGAAAAGAAATTAAAATCAATACAGATTCTAAAGTTCTGTCAAGTGTATTCTGAAGTATATTAGTTGTCTCTGTGACAGAAATTGCACCTCCAGGAGGACCATTTCTTCTTATCTGAAATAAAAACTACCTACTGTTCAGCTGTAAAATCTAACAAGAAAATCTTGTTGAAAAAAATAAAAGCTGAAATGCAGTCCTTTAATGCAGGCAAATCTTTCCTCTGTATCTACTTATCTACTAAAGCTAGTTGGTTTTCCTTACTCAGTAGCATCAAATGACTACATTTTCCCATCAATGCTCATAGAGGGGAAACACTCTGAGAATTTAAACTCACTGGTATGGCAGTATGCTTTTCCTGCTTTAAGCAATAGTATTTCCTGTGTCCTGTACTGGGATTCCTACGTTGACCAAGTAAAATTCCATATGATACTGCTGATTTTGTCTCTTATTTGTTGGCAATTTCTGCCTCACTTGCTTAAGATCTGTGTCCTCCTTGCTATACCCCTAATTGTCTCCTTAAATGTCTCAATCCTTAGGAGCACTTGACATCCTAGAGCCAAAACAAAAGCAGATATGTGCTTTCAGAAATGCAAGCATTCCTAAACAGAGAGAGAGGATTGACAGATTCTCCTGTCTCCTTTTTTTCTCCTATGGTGATTCTAAGTGTCTCGAATCCATCATCCTTTCTGTCTGTAAAACAGCCCTACGACATCTTGTAAGCTGTATATACTTTGAGTAAATGAACAATGCAGCTTTGCCTACCGAGTCTTATTAATGGGAATTTTTTTTCTACATTCTTACTACAGTCCTAATTCTATTTGAAACTACTGCCATTACCTGGATTAATCCAATGGATTCACAGGTCTTTTAACTTTTAAATTACTATTTATTATTTTGTTGTTTATCATTCTTTTAACTTGCTCGTTTATTCCAATGATGATTTTCAAAATGTAGCACATTACCAACTAAAAAAAATTAATAGCACATTACTTGTACTTATCTCCAAATTTGTAAAGTTCTGTACTTATGAATAAAATTCAAATGGAGTCAGAATTTTAAAAAAAAAAATGAAAATAAAGACCATTCTACCACTAGTAAGATAGTCTTTGAATCACCATAAGCAATGCGACATCCTGCAAGATGCCACAGTGTACATGGTATGCCAAATTCAGATTGACCCTTCTGAAGCGCACAGATGGAGCAAGTAGCCACCACACAGTCAACATATAGTGTAAAATCTCTTTCTTTCTTGGAATGTAGATTACTCTTTCCTAAATACACATTAATGTAGTTGACACCTGCATCCCAGTTAACAGACCTGACGAGGTATGCAATGGTATATTTATGAGTGGTGGGGTGGTCCACACACATACTGTATCCCAGGAGAAATTAGAGAAGAACAGTAGAAACACTGAACCTGATCCTAAATTTCCAGAAGTCCCTGTGCTGAAATGCACCATATGATCCTAAGGGAATTTACATGAAAAGGAGATTTAATTTGGTTTAAAAAATTCCAAAATTAAATGTACATCTCTCACCATCTCATTGACATCTACAAATTACTAAAATCTTTGTGCTAGAATTGCACAGAAAAATCCTTTTGCATTAGAGCATTGTCCTTGTATTTCAAAAGCATTCAGCTGCTGTCACTTGGAATGCAAGAAAATTAGCATATCAGCATGATCCAGGATAATAATGCGCTAGTTGAAATTAAGCCAGGTTCCAACATCATATCACTAAGCTGCTGCCGTATGCCAAGTAACTGTGTATCTGCAACATTGCGCACAGAACCTATTTGCAAAGCATTTAAATTAGGTTGGCACGCATTTCAAGACCTTTCCACAATAATGCAGACAAGCAATTACTCTAGTTGCATATCTGCTTCTTAGATGTTAGACCATAATTAACTACGTTACGGATAAAAAGTAAAGGTACAAATACTTCTACTTGGAGACAGAAACTAGTGATGAGGCCAATAGGACGCTGGGAAGGGAAGTAAAATTAATCAGATGAAGAACCTTGTTTATGTAACTAAGACACATTATACTGCAGCATTTATTTTAGTTCCAGGGGAAGGAAAGATGTAGGAAGCAGAAACAACATTTTGTTTGGATCTTCCTCATTGAGCAGAACAAGGCAGGATAACTCAGCTAGACTTAGAAGAAGAATATGGCAGTCAAAAGATGGGCTCACAAAATTTATGAACATTTCCATGACCATTTAGCTTGATATACTGCACGTATTTGAGTGTGAAAGCTGAGCTTCAGGCAAAAGAAAAGCCTATAAACACAGCCATTGATGACAGCACTAGTGACCTGACTGAAGAGACTGAGCTGAGACTATGATACATGTCAGCTGTCACAGTGGCATCCCAGTGCCTGGTTTACTCTGGATTTTTACATACTAGAAAAAGTTAGAGATAATTTTTTAACTCTAGAGATTATGACATTCAGAAGCAGCTATCAGCTAACTGCCTTTAATTGTGACTTTATTTGGTTTCAGTTTAGGTTTCTAGACCTCATTAGGATAATGGGAAAGAGCTGATTTAACATACAGTCTTAAAGTGTCCTTAAAACAGACAATCCTGTAAAACTGATCCTTCAAACACTGACCACAACATTTGCACAACTTTATATCTAAGTTGCAGATGTCATATTTCAGCAGAAATAGTGCAATCAACTCTCTATAATTCAAACTATGAGGAAAATCCTTATGATACCCAACACGTTTCAAAGCCACACACCAGAACAGAACCTATTTAACTAAGCAAAGAAAAGCATGGGGTTTAGTCAGCAATTAGACTTCACAATAGGTTTGTATTTTCTTATAACTTCAGTTTTAGCCCACAACTCTGATTACAGGAGATTTCCATGGGCAACACTGCAGTCCCTGACCCAGCCTGAGAGGGGCGCAGTGATGGTGAGCCCTCCTGCGCTAAATGAAGAGCCAGATTTGTTCCACAGAAGGCTGCACAGGTGGTGAGCAGAAGCCCCAGTATGTTCTGTCCCACTCCGGACAGCCCTGAAAAAAGCATTCGGGGTTGCATACTTCAGAAAAGAGCTAAGCTGAGCACTACAAAAAATCTAAAATAATCTACCTCCATTATGCTTTATAAAAATGGAATCCAGTCAGAGAATAACATTCCTAAATATTACTCAAGAACAATTCACATTCAATTTCACAGGTCAGTTCAGGGCAACAACTCCATATAGAAGAAAAAGCAAAAAAAAAACCCCAAACCTAGAACCACGCTGAACCAGAAAGGCATTAATTGTTTTTATATTATGATAGTATTTTAAATTCAGATAGAAATATATAGGACAGCCCCCAGTCTGTAAAACTTACCTTTTATATACATAGTATGTCACTTAGGAAACAGAAAGACAGATGCACTGATTTGTTAAGGAGGTATGTGCAGAGAAGTTTCCCATATTTTGCTCAGTCCAGTGCTTTATCTAGAGCACTACTTTCTGGAGACAGACACCTTTTATAGGAAATGTTTCTTTATCTTGCAAAGCGTGAGGAAAACTGAAAACAAAACAAGACCTGGACTCACACTGCTATTTTTCATTAAAGCCAGGAAGCTGTTCTCACCTTGCCAGGGACTGACTTTTCATCAATGCTCCACAGAACACGAACAAACACTGCTTGAAGCAGTAAACTGAAATCATCAATAGCTTAGTAAATGTATTTCATGTGTTTCTAGAATGAACATCAAGATGTGTCGAAGAACAGATAAAACCACCTATCTCAAAACCAACCAAAGCATGTGCATAGACTGAGGATTATTAATAACAAGCTTTGTCTCATAAAGAAGGCAGCCAACACAGACAAGCTACGCTTTGACACATAACTTTTGGAATGTCTTAGAAAATGGATAAAAATAATTTTTAGTTGGCTAACAGCACCGACAAGGCATGGGTCATCCTTTCCTAGAAACTTATTCTACATTAAAAAGTCTGTAAAAGCACTAGGACTTACAAAAAGATGTGAAGGATGACATGTCTGTTGAAGAAAACAATAAAACATGGAAAAGATAAAGAAAATAAAGGCAGATGGAAGTCAGGAATAGTTAATCTTTTTTTTAATCAATGCAAAGGCCAATAGTTTTATTTTGAAAAGTTTTCCTTTTTATTACCTGTTACCATTCTTGAGTGTAGCTTCAAGTGTGATTGTAGTGAAACACCCCTGGAGCGAAAATAACCTATTTTGTCAGCATAGTCGTTGGTATAGAACCTCCTCCTAGTGACCCCAATTCATATAATCTAAAAATCTTTAAAATCTTGAAACCATCCACAGTCCAGGCTGAGCTTTATTTTAATCTTGGCCTGATCTGAACTGCTGGCTTCTGGAATCCAAACTAAACAGTTTTAGCCTTCATTAGCCCTACATCCATTACTTAAGAACTTGCCACCTCAGAGACAAATCCTCTGCACACAGAAATATCACAGAGGTGAAGGTCTTCAGCTTGGATTACTGTGTTACCTCGAAGCAAAGTCCATATTAAAGGCCCTTTTCCAGTTCCTTTATTCCCCTATTACCTGCTCACTTCCACATAAAACTTGTCAGCATCTCTGCACAGAATCCTTCCTGTTCTTGTCTCTCCTCCAAGCTTTGTCTTCTTTTCTTGATCTTTCATTATGTGTGTCTTGTCCTGCGGATGGTACTCAAATGACACTCTCAGTCACTGGCTTCCAGCAATTTTATGAAGTTTTAAAGCAAGATTCCTTTTTGAATTAATCATCCTAAGTTCCATATCCTATTTACATTTCTAATTAATGCTGTGTATCTCCCACTATAATTTTGTAAGAATCCCTGCATTTTCAGGATTAAAATCGAAGCTTACATTTAAATGAAGTATCAGTGTATACAGCCTGTATTTCTTTCAAAGGCTACAAAATTCACTGTATGAAACTTTTTTAAGCATTTTATCTATTTAATACATTGTTTAAAAAAAAAATACTAATTACCAATACAACCATCCCTCCTCCACAGCTTTACCTCCTACAAGAAGCCTGAATAATTGAAACTTCCATTTTACTTGGAACTTCCACTAGTAATTACCCTCTAATAGCACCTTTCAAAACCAATTCAAAATTCTTAGCTCCAAGGAAGAAGTCTTAGAAAAAAATGCTGCAAAATATAATAATCAGCTCCAACTTACGGATATTTGAAAAATATTATTATTTCTGGTGATCTCAAATTATGTTTTTTACAGAGGAGTCAGCAGTGACCACTAATACAAGTGGATATCGTGTGACAAGGTAAAAATAAAAATGTGTTTTGGCAGACCACACACTTTTCATGCATTTAAACAACTAACAGTCTACCAGGACTTTCTTACTTCTGCTGTCCACAGTCAGAACAAGGGGCTATGGATGAAATCACAGAATCTCCTAGATTGGAAAAGACCCGTAAGATCATCTAGTCCAATCATTAACCTAACACTGACAAGCCCACCACTAAACCATGTCCCTGAGCACTGTATCTACATGACTCTTGAATATCTCCAGGGATGGAGACTCCACCACTGCGTGGATAATGCGTTCAAAAAAATGGAAGACTTTAAATGGAACAATGGAAGACTTTAAAGCTCTAAAACACAGTGCGGCCTTAAAATGGATGCACAAGGGCAACTTACAGTCAACTACTGCACTGAGTAACTCAGGGTGCAGCCATACTCATCACTTTTATAGCTGTAACTGCCACAGTTCTGAAGTCTAAAAAGACAGCCTTATATGCCAGAAATAATACCTAGAAAATCTTAATCCACAGAGTTCCCAAAACAATATGACAGCTTTGTGTTTTTGAAACAGAAAATGAAATGCAGTGGATTACTTTATGAAAGATTTTGGAGTAATGAGTACTGTGCAACTTAGGTAACATCACTAACCCCAAATCCTCACCCTTGGTGTTGAGCTATGCTGGGTGGCAGTCTATTAAAGTAGTCCATCAAATGTGAGGTCCGTAAGACTTTCACAAACTCTGGCCCTCCCTCCTTAGTGTCACTCTAAGCACTATATACACAAATGACTTACGCTTTTTATCAAGGCAAGACTCTGAACACCAGCTTGAAAAGCAGACGCTGCCAGTGCAGAAAGCTGCAGCAGAGCTAATCCACAGCAGCATTCACTGTAGCTGACAAGAATATTAAGAAGTACAAAGGATTAACCCAGAGCTGCAGTTCTGTTCCAAAGAGACACTAATTATGATTATTCTGTAGCTATACTGCCTGCATTTCGACTCAGTCCAAAGCACTGCCATTTGTGTGGTTGAAGAACAGCTACGTCCAATTTAGATGCCATTCCCAGTCCCGTACATGTCTAGAAGTCCTGTCTAAGGAAACTTTCTGCTTCTGGTCTAAACCCAGAATACCAGTTCCCTCAAATCTTACACATGCCTTCAAAGAAAAGTGGCAACCAGTTTTGGTTTAGAGACAGAACTGCCTCATACTCTTTGTCACGCTAAACTCAGTGGATCTCTAGAAGCACCCCAAAGCCACAGTTTGATTTTCCAAGAGACAGCAGTGAATCACAGCGACACATTAATAAATCAATGGTAGCAGATACTTGGCATACAAGTCTGGAAGAATACTCTCTTGTATAGCACTTTACACCATCACTCCATATGCCTTCATTTAAAAAACTGCCCAACAGTCTTGCCTTCTTTCCAAGACTCCAAAAATCTAAACCTTGCAATTTGATACATTGTTCCTAAGGTTTAAGAGTAGCATGACATGTCGTTCCTTCTCCCCCCCCGCCCCCGCCAAAGACCACCACTATGTGTATATGAAAAATAATTTCAGTGAAGGTTTAACCCATCAAAGAGCACAGTAGGAAGGAAAAAAAATTCCAACGAAACAATGCGAAGTTGGTGTAGGAATAGCCCAGCCTCTGATACATGCAGGTGAAAGAGTTGAGTCTTACTATTACACAGCAAAATCAACATGCAAATAAACATATTTTAACAGAAGAAAATAGAATAATACACCACTAAATCCTCAGTTCGTCATCAAAAGGTACATTTTTATTTCTGAGTAGATCTGTTTAACCTAGACTAAAAATTAGTCTATTGGGTGGTCTAGCCTATTTTTTTGCCTTTTTTATTTTAAGCTAACAAAACTAAAGTGTTAAGATGCAGCTTGAAAAATAAATAATCAAGTCTTCATAACTACACAGGAAACAAGTCACCATATGGTCCCCTTACTACACAGGCAAGGGAAGTTTAAAGAATGTCAGAAGTCCTCAATAGCAGTTTGCAACTATAATAAAGGCACTTGATCTTCATTTAATGACAAAATGTTCTTGGAGATTGTCCCTATACACTGACAATTTTCAGCTCCAGTTCCATAGTTTTGTTCCTTCTGTGGCCTGGAGAAGAGCACGGGAAGCAGCTGTTTGATGCTTGGCGGTATTAGGGTTTTCCAGCAGATGTGGTAAACACATGCAGGCAGAAACATCTTTAAGTAGCTACAAAGGAGTAGGATAATGAAAATGTTTTATCTTCAGAAAGGGCTTCAGCAAACAGAAGCAGAGGCTCCCACCACTTGAATAACTCTTCAGCTGGGAGAAATAGTACGTTTCTGGCACTGAAACTGTTCCCTGGCAAAAGTTTTTCAGGAAGGTGTTCTGGCACGGATTTTGTTGTACGGGGCAACACAACTAGACAGGGTTAGCTACAATGGTTACATGCCAAAGTAGAATGATGGTAGCATGGTTTGGATTCATGTTATAAAATCCTAGTTTCTTCAATTTCATTTGTATTGGAATAGTTAAAACTCAAGCCTAAAGCTGCTTTAATTTTTCAGAACAGCTCTCCTTGACCTAATCGAAAACTGTTGCTGACAGTTACCTTGTAAACATAATTATAATCAAACCCAAGTATTTCTCATTCCTGCTTTGAGAGCAAAGAGATCCTACGCCTAGAACGTAAGCCAGCAATCTCAATGGAAACGTCGAGCCAAACCAGACCCGAGCGCACTTGCCCAGCTGCGGACCGTCTGGGCCCCATCAGCGGCAGGCAGCCCGTGCACTTCAGGGGACAGCACAGCCACAGGCGTGTGGATGTGCCGTACTCCCTGTGCCTCTCCCAGCTCATAGGACAGCTGGGTTCACTCCCAAATTTTAACAGCCAAAAGAATATACAGAATGTATTTTTAGTCAGTCAATGTAGCAGGCACAACTCTGAATACATCTGTTGAGGATGTCCACCGAAGCAGTGCCTTCAGCAAAAACACACTCCAAAAGGAGCGCCAAGTGATTGTATTTCTCTCCCCGGATCCCTGCTGCATCCAAAGTCTAATAGTGAGTGTTCTACTCCTCTGCCTACCTAACAGCTCCAAACAGGGCTCTGCTGATCTACTTCTTCAGCACCACTTGCTTAAGACTTGACAAAACACTGGTGCTTTTTTTCAGGAAAATTTGTGATATTAGTGTGAGATACCTAACCAAAGGGGCTCAGATATCTTAGTCGATTTGATAAAGGACTGAAGATAGAGGTGCAAACCAGATAGCAAAACGCTAGCCTGGTCATGTTAGTTTTGCAAGCCAACAACTTTGCAATAGAATGGTTTATTTTTCCATGCATGATAAAGAGATTCTTATTAAATACCCAAAATCCGATTCTGTCATGCATGCAAAAATTAATTCCTACTGTATCAAGTGGATTTTTACTCAGTGTTTTGTGCTTTTGTGTAAAACAGGCTGAAAAAACATTGGAATTTTTCTCATTGGGAAATGAGGATTTGGTTTAATTAAAACATTTTGTGAGAACATAGGCATTTCATCAATATTTTAAACAAGAACAGGGCCAATGTTTTTGAAGTGCTCCATCCTCAAATGAGATTGATATTTTGTCCCAATTAAGAACATAACTCTGACATCTAGAATCTCCCACAGAATGAAAATTCCCTCTGATCAGTTACAGGCTTGAAGCTTGAGTCTGCAAGTGGCTGTTGTGACCCATTTCAAAGTATACTTACTTGTATGTATAGCAGAAAAATTCCTCATGAATATGAACTGGAAAAGTCTTGGGAAAAAATCACCACAAAAATAATAACTTAATGTAAACTCTCTGCCTTCTTCAACAGTATTTTTGTCGTTCTGTGAAATTAAAATTGTCCACATCCTATTTGCAGCAAAACAAAGATTTCTTTCAAGAAAATCCACAAAAGCATGTATTTTAAGAGTATTGACTCTTCAGTTTCGTACATATGTAAACAGGATTGTTCCAGCGGCACTACTGAACCACCCTGAATCATCAGCTTACAGCAGCTGAAGGGATAAACATGGGCAAAATTTACACAGCCATGCAATCTTCACAGCAAGGCAAAACTTGATAGTGAAATACTCTTGAAGCTCATCATTTCCTAAACATTTCAAATAATCTCAACATAAAATTTTAGGAAGTCTTTTTTCTACCTTCCTTAACAAGTTTTAACTTGAATCTATTACAGTATTCAGTACCGGTAGCATTAGCAGAGAGGTGAGGTGTGAAGTTCCTTTACCTCTTCACGTTGAGACTCATGTCTCTGTTGCTTTAATATCCTGAATACTACCTCTTCAATTATGCAGACTTTGGGGATTTCTTGTGGGACTCAATCATAACCAATGTACAATTCTTCCAAAGTTAGGAATTAGGTTTTAATTTACCCTTCACACAGCGTGGTACAAATATATTCTGAGGAAAAACAGTAAAACCATCCCCTTGAAAGCAAACATCCCACCATAACCAAAGCCACTTATTTTTTTCCTCAATGAGCTCTTCAATTGAAGGAATAATTCCATAAATATTGGCTCTCATAAGTGTAAATTGATGCAGTTGGTACAACTGATTACAGGTTTCCCAATATTCCTGAACCTTCTGAAACATGCTTTTCATTCCATTAGCAAACATTTGTGTAACAAACTGATGCAGAAAGATTTGAAAACCATCTTCCTATGTATATTCATGAAGTACTTAGACAGAAGCAAGGATAACACAGTTGGATCATTCCTGATCTACAGGAATTCTTGTAGAACTTCAACTGCTCAGAAGAGGAAGGTGCTCCTCTACTGGATGAAAGCAAAGCAAGTACCCCGTTTTGTTTATCCATACGTCTAGTTAACTGGGAAATGTTTTCCTTGAGGAACACCTCTTCAGTAACTGGTTTTCTCAAATATATATTTGGTACAATGCAACATACATACCAAAACCTTCCCCGAGATTCTGTACTCCTGACTACTGGTCACTATGCTCAGAGACTGAGTCACCAGTTGTTCATCCCTTTTGGCTTGAGCAGAGGAGTGGGTGAGAGCAGCAAAGCTTCGTCAGTAACATTGTGGAGCAATATCCAGAGCTGAGAAGCAGCAAATAGCTTTGTTGGAGACAGAGTTGGAGGCTTTCCCTCCTCTTCTATGCTCAGTATGCTGCTGACCAGTAACAAAAAAGCAGTGCTGACTGGCAGTAGGGCAACAAAACTGGTGAAGGGTCTGGGGGACAAGTCTTATGAGGAACAACTGAGGGAACTGGGGCTGTTTAGCCTGGAGAAGAGAAGGCTGAGGGGAGACCTTATCACTCTTTACAAGTACCTGAAAGGAGGTTGTAGAGAGATGGGGACTGACCTCTTCTCCCTAGTGACAAGTGATAGGATGAGAGGAAATGGGTTCAAGTTAAGCCAGGCGAGGTTTAGGGTGGATATTAGGAAAAAAATTCTCACTGATAGGGTTATCCAGCATTGGAATAGGCTACCCAGGGAGGTGGTGAATTTGCCATCCCTGGAGGTTTTTAAAAAAAGGGTAGACGTGGTACTTGGGGATATGGTTTAGAAATGGTTTTGTCAGGTTAGGTTAATGGTTGGACTTGATGATCTTAAAGGTCACTTCCAACCTTAACAATTCTATGATTCTATGGTGGCTATATACTAGAAGATGACTAATGTTTGAAATGATGAGAACTAACATTAAAAGAACCACAGAAGAATTTTCTGACAAGTAGGTTTACAAACTAGTAGCATCATAGGGTTAAGAAATCAGTCAGTTTGCTATGTAGTAGCCTGGAGCAGCATGGAAACAGAGAAGATTAACATAAAGAAGGAATGGCAAAGTTAATTTCTCTGAGATCCCTTCCCCATGCCAAAGCAAAAAGAAAGCAAAAAGGAAAAACTTTTTCAAATGAGCTGTTAACTAGATAAGTGATATAAACCAGGATATAGTCTGAAATATTTAATCATAAAGGATGAAATAATGCCCCTGCCATTATTGTCAAAGGAAGATGCTAAACAACAGCTGCTCCAGTATGGGTTTTGAATCAGTGAACTTCACGATACCTTACACTTAAGACTTGTAAAAGTGGCTCACTGAGGTGGTCTGAACCAATAAAAAGTCCAGAAAGACTGGGAACAGGGTCCAGTCCAATGTTCAAGGGAGCTGAACAGGGCTGTGTGGGTAATTAAAAAGTCTTACCGATCAGACACTGGGTTCTGGTAAAATAATACAGTAGCTGATGCAGGGTTCAAGCAATTAAAAGAAGGAAACGACAACTGAGACAAACTTACAGAAACTAGGTCTTGTTAAACTAATTTGATATTTTGTGAATGTGGAAATCTCTGCTCTAAATGAGGCGTGGTACCTCTAACAGCTGAACTGGTAAACATTAGTGCCTGCTGTGATGTTGAGACTAAAAAGAGCAAATAGAGAGTTTGGCTATACAAAACAGGATCTCAAGTAGTGGTGTAGAGGCAATGCTATTTCTGTGTTCCAGGCTAACACAGATGTTCCTGGAACATTGTCAGTCTAGGACAGTGGCAGTAAGTTGAAGAATTTAGAGAACAGCTAGTAGAACAACTGAGGGATCAGAACATACCCCTTTACTACAGCATTCAAGGAGTCCAATCCATTCATCTTGTCAAAGAGAAGGTAAAAAGGACTATAAGCATCTACGTAGGAAACAAATTTAGTTACTTAAGAATTTCCGTCTAGCTGACAAAGACCCAATCAAGGCAAATTACTGGAAGTTGGAGCTGGATAAATTCAGATCAAAATGTGCACCATATTTCTCATCAAAGGAAAACATTAAGCCAGTTATAGTAACTACTAAGGGTTATGGTTGATTTTTCAGTCACTGGGAACTTTTTAAGTATCAGTGTTTACACTATAATGGATGCTATTCAAACATAGCTACAAGCCTGGGAGCCAAAATGAGAACAGTAAACACCTTTGTTCTGCTTTACATGGAAGATTGGGGTAGATGACCACAACAGATCTTTCTGATCTTTTAATGTCTGCACCCACGGATAATTTCCCCTCATTTTTTCTTTAATAGATAACCACTGTGCTCTGTTATGGACGAAGTCATCCTATTGGTTCACAAGGCACTGAAAATAGCACGTATTTTGTACTTCATTGCAGTTTTGAACTAAAGCTACTATGGTAACAGCTCATCAGCTCAACAGTTTTAGGATGCTTATTTGCCTTATTCTACTGCCTCAAGAAAGCAGCCCCAGATAGTTCAAAAAGTTACCTACTTGACTGAGAAATACAGGTCCAGCAAAAGCACCATCAGCAAGTACTGCACCTTCCACAGCACTGTGTACTGTGTTCACAATGTGCTGCTCTACAGTAATGCAGTCTGCTCTTTCCAACAGGAAGACAAAACCAAGACCGAGACAAAACCTCACCACAACAATGCCTTAACAATGGTTGTGGTCTCCTCATTATTCGCTTTCTAGTCCTCCCAATAAAGAGATCTAGTCAAAAGTATATTTTTTCCACCAGCAAATACCATGCCTCACTTAAGATATTCACCCCATTCACTCCTCCGGTAAATCTCTGTATTAACATGATATACTGCTGGCTCACAGGAAATCTTGAATTCTCTGCAGATGTTGGAAAGAAGGACGGGAGTCAGTCCATTACGTTTTGTCATTAAATTCAGGATTTGTTGGGAAATGCCTTCCCATAGCTTTAAGCACATCTGTGTGCTGACATGAGCCGTTGCCTTGGAAACTAAACTGCTCAAAATGAAATAAGGACAGAGGACATGTTAGCCAACAGCTTCAGAATTGTCCCCATCCTTAAACAACTACACCATTTGTCAATCTCTACAGTACACAGGAGCTGCTACTATTCTGTCAATAGATGTTTTGTCCATACAAAACAAGAAAGCTCCTCCCTGCACAAGGTAGTTTCTTTTCAAATTTGTGCACAAAGGCACAAAAAAAAAAAAAAATCATTAAAAAAAAAGATTACCTGGCAGGTTCACGGTCTTTCTCATTCAGCTCTAGAAATTATACAATTTTCACCAATAAAAAAGCAAAATACGAGTTTAGATGACTGCTCAAAACATACCATACTGACAGAGAAGTCATATTTAATAAAACTGTGGTTTATTTCAACGCGGGGACAATGTGATACATACAGGCACTGATATACAAGACTAACTTATGAAGATCCATTCCTCTGATTATCCTTGCAATAATACATATTATTCATTATCTGTACTACATCAAAGGCACTGAGATTTGAATAAGGAATGCAGAATTCCAGATTAGCATGTAAGACAAGAATTTTCAAAAGTACTCAAGGTCATCTTTGCCAGAAGACATCTTTTTCATAAAAAAATAAACACCACACACACACACAAAAAAAAATACACTACTGCCTTGTCTCCTCTGTTTCAGGAGACCCTGCATTAAATTCAGGAGCAGACTCACTTGTGCCTGTCTTTCAAATATATCCCATAGCCCAGCAGGCAGGGCAAGGGGGAAGATGAAGAATCAAACTCGTCCTTAGGAGAAATTAACCCATAAACCATGACACCATCAGTGGCAAAATAGATGCCATGAGGGTTCACAGAAATATGCATCCGTGTTCTTTTGCTTACTGCTGCTGGGGAATCTGTGTCTAACTCTATAGTTTAGACACCATGTTTCTGATAAGAATTGTCCTACCAATATGCTCCTCAAAGACAGTTTCTTCTGCCTTCACATCTTCGTAGGTACCACCTTGCACCTCTACAGTTCTTGGGGATTCTATGACAAGCCTAACTGTAAGATTTGATTAGTTGTTACTAGTGACTGATTAAACAGCTCAAAATGGCAACTTCCTTCCAAATCAAGATTGTTCATTCTCCCCCATAGCACTCAAAAAGCGGAGGAGAAAAGGTTAAGCACATAATGCTTGGAGCTTGCTTCCAGCTCATCCCCTCTCTCAGGGCTTAGATGACCCAGGATGTCCCAGACATCCAGCAGAGCCCCTTGCCTTAATCCGCAATACTGCTCTTTGGAAGCAACTTTTCATTCCTCCCCCTTTACTACACAGTCTATCTTAGAAATACCCACTTGAAATTCTTTTTATATTTTAATTTACTATTTATTTCCTACCATGTTCCAAACAGCCCTCTTATCTCCACATAACAGTCAAAATGATATGCGTAATTGTCACAATTAATAATCAATTCTTCAATATATTTTTCCTCTTTTTTTTTTTTTAATACTTTCAGATCACTAAAGGCAGTCTGTAACAAGAGCTTGATCTGTGATGAAGATGTACAATGACGAGTCAAGTATGTGTATACGAGATGACTGGATTGTGATAATTTATTCTGTATGTGCTTCCTTTTATCTTTCCTGGCCTCAAGCATGGCTGCAAGCTTTACCTCAAGGGATACAGCAGCATCAGAGCAAATTTAGCTCCAGACCTTTCAACCCAAAGCTCTCCATGCAATTATTCATACTGAGTTGACAAGCTTTAAGAAGCAATTTCCTGGTACCCCCATATTAGCCTCCAGACGGTCTTTTGCCACAAGCAAGGCAGCAGCAAGAGACCTGTTGGGGGAACCCGTAATCTGCCATCTTGACTGCATGCACAGCATGGAGGAGACCTTTTCAGAAAGATGCCAGTGTTGGGGAGGTTGCTATAAGATGGCATCTTAGGAGGTAACTGCATTGTTTTGTGCACGTGGTGCAGATTAATTATTCAAGCAGTTTGATACGGCAGCTATACAGTCTCGAGACTTGCACTCTACAAAGGAAAGGAGATGGTACAGCCAGGTAATAGTCTGCAGGCTTAGTGGACTCTGAAAACCCTTGCTCATGTCAAATACTATTTTGCAGACAACTAATGCATGAGGTTTGGTGATAATTATGAAATTTCCCTATATATCATCAGTAAAATGGAGAGTGTACTAGCACAACAGGTAAACTGCTCAGGGTCTTTGGGTCTTTGTGCCAGTTTCACAGCTTGTCACGATGCAGATTGAAAACTTATCTGTCCTTCAGAAACAATAGTGATACTAAGATTTCTGGACGAAGCTGAAGAATGTGACTAAAAAAGTGACTTAAGAGCATGCAGTGAGCCAGCGTTGCATTTGTGCCTCTGCCTACGGAGGTGCCTTGTTCTCCCTCTCCCCAGCTGCCCTACCCCTAAATAAAACAAAAACCCTACCACCAAGGAAAGAGATAGAAATAAGACTCAGACTACGCACTGTTAGAGGACCAATACACCATTTTAAGCACACAGTTCTTAACAGAGCTTAAACACCACCACAACCATAGATTGTAAGATTTGCTTAGTATTTTGACTACTTGTAAGACCTTACAGGAGAGGGCGGGGCAGGGTATTTTGAGGTTTGGGAGGGGGCGTGGAGGGAGCAGCACAGGGATGGTTGTTTTTACCAGATGAAAAGAATAGAAGTCTGTGACTTTAAAAAACAAATTTATCACACAAGTCAAGGAAGGTTTCAGCTTGTTGTTTGAAAACAGATCATAGTTAATGGAGAACAGCAGACTTGAAAGGGTAATTCACTGCATCAGTCGTATCAGCCTATTTTGAGAGGAACTGAATTGCCTTCTGGAAATACCTACTTATCTCTAAACAATTAGCTGAGACTAGACACTGAACTTTAGACAGTTAGTGTTAGGTGAGATGAATCACCCCTTTCTTTATTTTATTCTACCTCTGTACCTCCTTTTGCCTTCTGGAACATAAGGAAAATATTCCCTGTTTGTATTTCGCATGGGGCCAACACTGTTGTATCCTGTTCAGCATCTCAACTTTCTTGTGTCTCTAGCCTACAGGGAACCAGTAGGATACAGATATAGCTGGGTTTTGTAAAACAATAACGCCAAACTAGAAAATCCCAGTAACTAAGTTTTTCATATATTCATAGAATATTAGTCTACAGGTGTTCTCTGCACCTCCAAATATCACAAGGAAAAAAACAAAGAAAAACCAAAAAACCCACCACCAGAAACTTCAAATGGAAGTACCTCTTCAAAGACTGTCCAACCAGTGAAGCTAGGCTACCCCCAGGCCTTTTCAAATAAGGCACAGCAGGTAGCAGAGACAAGCAAGACTTCAATCTATGTTGCTATTTTCCTCAGCAAAACATTTAATTTCAGGAAACATACAGGAAATACAGCTGCATTCAGACCTGGTTATCTAATAAATTCTTTGCTGAATTTGTATTTCTCAATTAATGCACAAATATATATCTACCAGTAAACACAGATTAAAAGTCAAACATCAGTTGTGAAAGAATTCTGTTGCCTTATCTTCTCTGCTCCTAGATTTTGATCAAAGTATCTTAAAATGTCTTACCACTCTCCTTATAGCCACATTTGCCTTCTGCATATTAAAAAATTTCACATATAGAAAGTGACAGCTCTTCAGTTTAAGAGAAAACAGTGTCATTGAGCAACTTCCCAAAGGTTTAACTTCTTGCTTTTATTCACACTGAAACCTTTTCTTACCCCTTCACTAAGTGTCCCAGTGGATTTGCATTCCTGTCTAATCATGGGCCAAATAAATCATGGCACTGATGCTGTCATACGATTTCTCAGTGAAAAGCCAATTTAGTTTTAGCGTAATAATGGCTCTTCACGGCCTGCTAGGCAAACGGACTAATGGACCTGGGCTTTGGAAAAAGAAATGCTTCCAATGACACAGAAAGGAAGGTTACAAGATTGGGGATGCATTTTAAAATATACTCACTCAGTGAAAAATTCAGGACAGAGAAAATAGCTTGTTGGACTCTTTAAGCTCAGAACTAGGGAGAGTCCAATCTGCTCATCAGCTTCACACACATCTGCACAGGTAACAGCAAGAGGGTTTGTTTAGGGACCGCAGATCATGCAACCTGCGTTTAAATTGAGAGCATACAATATACTGACTGCAACAAACAGGGTGCAAGTTGCAACACAGTTACTAGCCAGTCCTTCAGCTGGAATAACAACCATGGTGGGTATTTCAGCTTTGCACCGCTCCTGACGGCAGGTAAAATGTTATAAGCCGGTACTGGAGACACCTCGTATTCAAAAGTACCAGCCTCAGTTAGAGTACCTTAGTTTTATTTAATTATTTACTCTAACCCTCAAAGTTACGGACAGGTACAAAGCAGAAAGATCTGGAAGAAAAGCTGGGAATAACACCAAAAAGTTTTACTTGATGCCACCCCATGAGCAGGGGCAGTCTGGGCAGGCAGCGTGCTTACACCCTTGGACACACATTGCTCATCCTTGCTCAAGGCTCAGTAAGCCGACAGCTGGCTGGCAAATCAGCAGCAAGCTCCATCCCATTCCTGACAAGTTTTTCAAATGACCTGTTAATGCAAGAACTTCTGCATTTCCACGGCATAGTCCTGGATGGAAGTAGATAAATAAACTGTGTGTCTGACAGTATGACTGCCATACTGGCAGTATGTTTCCAGGCAACATCTTCAGAGTTCATGTAAATACTCATAAACAAGCAGCGTTGTGGTCTCTTATGGGTGCTGCCATTTCAGGTCCTGGTGAAGCTAGTCCCTTAGTGATGCGAGAAGCTCCAGACCAAACACATGATTTAAGTTCTTGCCAGTGAAAACCTCCCACTGACTGACTGACCACCTTCATCACTTCTGACCCTACAGCAGAAAATCAGAGTTGAGAAGTAGGCATAGTTCTTCCCTCCTCCCTAGAGGGAAGAGGAACTTTTTGGTAACAGAAGGTGGGAAAGAGAAGTATTTAGGAACTTCAGAAGCATGAGTGGATGTGTGGTCTCTTTTTTTTTTTTTTTTTCAGGACTGACAAGAAGATAGGTATCTTCCGATGTTCCTCTGCACAGTAAGTCTTGGAAGGGAAAGAATGGAGCCTGCCATGCCTCAGCTCCAAGAGCTCCGAAGTGCAGCAGAAGTACTGAGCAGCACTGAACTGAGGCTAGGTAGCATTTTTGTTCCTGGAAAGAAAAGATTACATAGGTACGCAGATATTGGATCAGAGCTGGATTAATGGTACTGGATGAATTTGTGGGATATAATCAGTGTTTGGGAACAAGTTTCCAGCTCTTACTTTCAGCAAACAGCAAGAGTTTCCACAAGAAGAAATAATCCACAGCAGACTGCAGGAGTATTTAGAGTCTGGTAAGGGTCACAAATGTAAATGGCAGTTAATTACTGCCAACTTTCTTTTTCCTTTCTTTTAATACCATGATTATTTGACATTATTAACATGGAATCCAAACCCTAAAATACATTATTTCTATGCAGCACAGTTATGGAAGTATGCACCAAATAAAGGTCAGACACTACTCAGAGGAACAGAGAAAATCTAACATTTTCATGAACATATTCATTTATCATGATGCCACATCTTCCTAAAATGGAAACCCAGAGCAATATATTAGATATTTTTCAACTTTGGGATGTTCATATACTTCCAGTATAAATCTTTGCTGAAAATGTGCATGGAGAAGATCAAGATCTGTAATAAAATAGTGTCATAATAATGTAGCAAAAATATTTCTTACTTTTATGAACAGAAATACACTCCCAAGTGTACACTGCCTAGTAGCAACAATTTATTTTTTCCAGATGTTGAACTGGCAGGTAGGAGCTATGAACTTTTATGTTGCTGGGTACATAAGCAGTCCACAGACAACTCACAGAAATAGCATCCTTACAGTATTCCCAAGACCTGTGTTGGGCTTCCAATATCTCAGAACCAGCCAGCTTTGACTTCAGTGCATTTTTTTGGTGATTACACCTTTAGGGAGAAAGGAAACAAAAAATTATTGAGTGGAGAGCGGAGGGAAAACTGCATGCAAGAAGAAAGCTCCTAGTAGGCAGGCAAAAAGTGTGAATACAGAAATAACCTCAGGCATATTCAAGAAAAGCAAAACCTTGGCCAAGACTAATGAGGCATTTATCTTCCAGAGTAGAACTCTCTATGAGATGTCTCTACAATACTTCATCAGATCTTGGAGGAACAGGGTCTGAAATGACTAAATGCACTCAGATGGAGTATCTGAGCAAATAACAGGAAACATGAAGAACTGAGGGGAGGGAGGGATGTACCTTAAATACCACCTGTGCCAATCTTAAATGCTTCACTCCGAGCATTCATCCATAAGCCAAAGCCTTTTCATAAGGGAAAAGAAACAAAGGAGTACTTCTTTTGACTCATCAAAGGTAGTAGACAACCAATATTCTAATGGTTAAAGGAACTATTTCCCTTTCCTCAGGAAAGTGTTCTAACCACCAGGTCAAACTGTTCTGGGCAGCAGCACTTAACCCTGTAATGAAGCTGTTTCACTTTACAAAGCACAACACAGATCATTATTAGTTTAGAAAGCCAGCTAACATGAAGCACCATAATTTCCTAGCCTGGATATTATCGTACTCAAGAGCAAGGAAAACCTAAATGTTAGTTACTATAACCATGTTATGCTTTTGTTATTAATTTATAGTTTGGTAAGCCTGTGGCACTCTGGTCATTCACAGAAATGCAAATTATCTATGCTGGGGGAGAACTACCTTGAAAAAACTGAGGATCAGATGCCTGGGTTTTTTTAAATTGACCCTAGCTTTTCAGGCAAGTATCTGATTTTCACTCTTACAACTGGTGACTCATCCATAAAACCACAAAAAGAAAAGCAGCAGCATCACAGGTTACATTACAGAAGTCCCCCTGCCCTTACAGTCCTCTGCCTCTCATCCACCACACACTTCACACCCGCCACAAAAAGCTTATTTGTAAGGATCCCATGAGATACCTTCATCTCTTCATTTTCCTGTAACTCTATTAAGCAGTCCCTGAAATTAACTTTCAGTCAAAAACTTTTTTGTTATTATAATGGGCTGCTAATAAATGACGCAGAAGTGCTCAGCCTTCAGTATCCAGTCTGCAACATTTGGGATTCACAACACAGTAAATTCAGTTTTACTTTTTTCTAAGCAAGGTAAGGAGCTGATAAAAGGCAGATACCAAAGCACTGACTCATACTGGAGCCCTATTTATAATGCTGAATTTAAAAAAAAAAAAAAAAAAAGTCTAAGACATCTCAAAGACAGATTTCTTTTAAAATCAAAAGAGGACGGAAAAGGCAGCTATTTTAAAAACTGCTGGCAAAGTGAAAATTCTGATTGCAGTTCACTTCCTGGCAGAAGTCTAAAAAAGATGAATGAGGAGAAAGTGAATAATTCTCTCCAATCTTACTAACGGCAAGGTAATACAACTTACTGCAAGACCCTAGTGAATTTTTTGGAGGTATTGACACAAAGTTTTTTCCTCCAAAGTTTAATGTAAGCTAATCACTGATGTTTCAGGTGTAGACACTTAAATATGTGACCCAGAAATGTAACAGTACCCCCCCACAACACACCTCAATATTCCTTCACCTCCCCTATTTTGCAATGCAACCTCCAGCAGAGACTAGCTCTTCACTTTGGTAACAGCCATAATGAAAAACAAGACTTCTCTGCGTAAACTACCGTACTTAGACCAAAATGTAGATTAAATACTCACAGGTGCTGACATTGTATTTATTTGTCATGTACAGAATTACTGTACATGCATTTCCTTACTTACTTTTAGTTTCAGCTGCCTAAACCCATGAAGAGGGCAGCCTTAATGAGAGCACCAAGCTATGGATAATGCCCTCAGAAGCACAGACAGCAACTACTGTTAAAATGCTTCACCTGCACCTAAACATTAAATTATTAGCAAACAGAAGTAATGGTCTATAATGTCGCATAAGAAAGGTCAACCTAAGATCACTTTGAAAATGTATTATAGGAGTACTGAATGTCAAACTGAAATGGGAGGTTCATACAAAATGCCATGAATGGACGGGAGCTATATATTTCAAATAAGTCACAGAATGGTTTGGGTTGGAAGGGACCTTTAAAGATACCTAGTCCAACCACCTCTGCCATGGGCATGGACATCTTTCACTAGATCAGGTTCCTCAAAGCCCCATCCAACCTGGCCTTGAACACTTCCAATGATGGGGCATCCAAAGTCAGCGGTGAGTAGTTTGAAATGCAGTGCCTCAAAACTGACTGGTGAAGGATCTTGTACCTTCAGGCAACACACACACAAACCCAAGCAATGTGCTTTGGAGATCAGAGGAAACAGACTCAGAATTGTTATCTAAGAAAAGATACTGCTGTTCTCTTCCTTCCTAAAACTAGCAGACTTTGGGAAGAAAAAGGACAACAGTATCTTCTTTTGTGTTACAACAGGCTTTTTTTTTTTTTTTTTTTTTTTTTTTTTTTTTTTTTTAATGAGACAAATAAGGACAGAATATGAAGCAGACATTGTACTTAAAAATATGTAACTCATATGTCTACTTTCCATCTCATTCCAGAATTCTAACCTTATAACTGATTCTGGGACTTAAAATTATATGAAAGCTTTTCTATTAAAAAAAAAAAAAAAAGGCATCTGATTAGCCCTAACAACTCCTTTGCTTTCAAGAAAAGTGCTTTCTGTTCAAAGCAAACGATCTATTATTGCACAGCCAATACTGTGTATATTTTTGTTTTGGCTCGTTAACGTGAGCTGGGCAAGCCGTAAATAGAAAGCTCTGTTCTCATTGATTCATTTTTAGAATTAAAACAATGGATTGGGCAAAAGAGGCAAAATGTTTATGATTAGCAATGAATCACTCCAGTCAGTGCCTAAGACAAATGTTGCTGAAAAATAGTCTTATGGTAACACACTGTGAATAGCCTGAATTTTATTCACAGACTTACTTTTAATACTGAAAGCCAGATGCTGCCTGTTCGAAAAACATACTTCAGCCAAAACTGTCATCATCTTCTATGTGCTATAATGACAGCAGAATTTCTACCAGATTATGCCCTTTGATTTTCACATATCTGTGTGTGCAGATCTGGGCGTGGGAAGGACTTGCAGATTCGCAGTTTGGAAAAACCAAACATGGTTAGCTAAAATCTGCTCCTGAAGCTGAGATTAGACGAAGTTTCTGTTTTCCTAGACAAAAGCCACTGATTTCCAAGGCAAAACTGGTAACTCCTGATGAAGTTGTTTCAGGGAGGAAAGAGTATAAACATGTCTGTACGTTATGTTTAATCAATTATATCTCAAGCTAATCAGGATTGTCTAGGAGGCCAAAATCTGGTAACAACCCAGAATACTGTTTTATTATGAGGGCAGAACTTACCCTTCTTGGCTAACACACGCAAAGTAAATTTATGAAATGGAGGTAGCAACTTGAGCTTTATGAATCCAGTAAAAGATTTCTTTCTGATATCTGACATCATTGAGTTCTTTCCCTATCAGTAGATAAGCAAAAGTTTGTCAACAGTAAATTACATAAACGTAGCAACTAAAAGCTTCCATGTATCAAAAAATAATTGCACTATGACATAATACAAATTTTTTCTTGATAAAAGTGACATCTACTACCATTTTTTATTACTGTGTTGCTTTTTACATGATTGGCAGTGCACATAGGAGCTATGAAATTAAAGGCCAGAGAAAGTATTATCATAGTCTTCTAACGCACATTTTCAGAACTGACCCGGATATTGAGGAAACCAAGGACTGAATCACACTGAGCCATTTTTTACTTAGGATCTGAAGCCAAACAAAGAGTCTACAACTTACAAGTCGAGTCCTCCCGATATTAAACTCTTTCAGATGGGTAATTCATATAAGCAATGAATTGCTGCTTTCTTGACCTGTTCAGTCTAAGCATTGGTGGGACTGATGCCTAAAATGCAAGGCTTAGCAAGCAAACACTGATAATATGAGAGAGAAGGACAAGAAAATTGGAGTTATCACAATAAAGTCATGTGGAACCAACTTCACAGTAACTGGAAATGAGGCACCCTTTCTGTTCATAGTATTTGAGGGGAAAATTAGGTAGGTTTAATGGATGAGCGTCTTTTCTTTGAGAGGCACTGAAAAACATGGATAGGATTTACAGATAATCAGACATGATAACTCATTTCACCCCTGCGACAAGCTATTTTAAGCTAAATGCTATGGCCAAAAGGCAGATATGCAGACAAGAAGCTAAACTGCTGCACTCCTACCTCCAAAGTCAGGACAATCACCCTCTGCTCTGAAACATTCACTACAGTACACAAAACATATTACGTTAATGTATCTTTGAAACTGAAGGCATCAAAGGCATGACAAAAAAAAAAAAAATCTGTATAATAAACAGTGTTTCTTAGTTTCTTCCTTCTGAGTTACTTTGAATCCAAGAATGCAACACCCCTGGAAGTGTTCAAGGCCAGGCTGGATGGGGCTTTGAGCAACTTGGTCTAGAGGAAGGTGTCCCTGCCCACAGCAGGGGGGGTGGAGCTAGATGATCCTCAAGGTCCCTTCCAACCTAAACCATTCTGTGATTCTATGATTTCTTTTTAATAATTGCAGGACAATAGTATCTACAGGAGAGGAAATACAGTTTTCAAAATACCCTGCCTCCTGATTAATTCAATGGGGTGTAGAACCCAAATCCGTGCTCTTTTGAAGGCTGGCTTTGGCCGTTTGGCTCTCTCTTTTAATGAAGCAATGTTCAGGAACCCAGAGCTGCCTAAGCATATCTGAATGCTCAGAACTGACAAGACTTGAAGCACACATTAGTTTAATGGCAGCATTGGCTGCAATAAGATAATTTCCACCAGCGATGTCATTCTCCTATTGTATCACCCAGTCACTTGCTTTACTTTTATGCAATTTTACTTCCTTATATCAGGAATATTGGAATAATTCTGTATAATCACTAAAGCCAACATATTGAAAGCAATCAGGAAATCTGAATATTTAACACACTGCTCTAGGGAATTAAAAGGAACCCTGTCAACTCAGACTATCCTGAAAATGAGTTAATTAAGATCCCTACGAGCAAACACAAAGAACAAGTACTCAACACATTAGTATTAAATGAAAGTAGGAAGACCCCTCAACAACTGCAAAACTGTAAGTGTGGCTTTACTGTAGTTTAGATGGTAAATGTGGAAAGCACGAACTACAGCAGAAGTCTTGCAGAGTATATTAAGATATTCCGAGTGCTTTAGGTTTTCTTTCACAGAATCACAGAATGGTCAGGGTTGGAAGGGACCTCTGGAGACCATCTAGTCCAACCCCCTGCCATAGCAGGGTCACCTACAGCAGGTTGCAAGGGACAGCGTCGAGGCGGGTTTTGAATGTCTCCAGAGTCGGAGACTCCACAACCTCTCTGGGCAGCCTGTTCCAGTGCTCTGCCACCCTCAAAGTAAAGAAGTTCCTCCTCATGTTTAGATGGAACTTCCTATGTTCAAGCTTGTGCCCGTTACCTCTTGTTCTTTCTGTCAAGACACAAGCGATCAAAATAGAAGATCTGTCTGAAAATAAAGACTGCTTTAGTATGAACTGCTGCTGGGAGGATATAACACCGTGCCCAGAAAGAAAGCCTGACACTTGTATTCCTGTCACCCAAGCTGGAGTAAGCCACGCAAAATGCCCTACTCCTAGCACCTGTGTGAGCAGCCTGGTTCCCCACAGGGCCTCCTTTTGGCTTATTTTATAAGGGAACGGGGGACTCTGGTAGAACTTTGGCCAACACTTAGCCCTGAATGGTTTCAAAAGAAAGCATGTTCAGAAGGTGGGTTTGGTCTGGGATGCTTTCTATGGTAAGGGTCTGCGAAATCTCAGAAGGTTCAGAGATGTCAGAAGGTTCCTGAGAAGCACAAACAGCACTTCTGCAGAGCCAGGGACTGACCACCAGTCTTTTTTTCCCACAAAGAAAACTGAACTTCCACAACCCACTCCAACAACCATCCCACTCCCCTCCCACCTGCAAGGATTCTTCTGATAAACAGCTACATATCAAATCCTGTTATTTTTTCCGACCTTTCTCCTTAACTGATTTTTTCACCAGACCATAAAAACCTCGTTCCAGGTGTCAGTCTGGTATTCCCAGACAGACACACAGACTGTGTTCTTCTGAGTTTCTTGTTCCATTACATCGATAAGATGTTGCATATGCTCAGTAATCAGGGCTAGGGGGGAGATAGCAATAGCAGGCTAGGCACATCATGCTCTCCTGCCCACAACTGGAAAATCCATTTGAAAAATTTAACTGAAATACTGCAGCTGGAAGAGTGGGAAAGCAATAAGGAATTACAGGCTGTTCCCAGGAAAAATGTATCCATGTCTGAGCCACTGAAAACAAACTCCACAATAGAAACAAAATTAGTTTGTAAATGTTTTGATATCAGCCAAAGAAACAGGAACTTCTAAATAAGACCTGAATTGAAGTAACAAATACTAAGCTAATTTCCTCCTTTCAGGGAGCTGTGGAGAGCAATAAGGTCTCCCCTCAGCCTCCTTTTCTCCAGGCTAAACAGCCCCAGCTCCCTCAGCTGCTCCTCATAAGACTTGTTCTCCAGACCCCTCACCAGCTTCGTTGCCCTTCTCTGGACACACTCCAGCACCTCAATGTCTTTCTTGTAGTGAGGGCCCCAAAACTGAACATGGTACTCAAGATGCAGCTCACCAGTGCTGACTACAGCGGAACAATCACTTCCTGAGTCCTGCTGGCTACACTATTCCTGATACAGACCAGGAGGCCATTGGCCTCCTTGGCCGCCTGGGCACACTGATGGCCCATATTCAGCTGGCTGTCAAACCAACACCCCCAGGTCTTTCTCTGCCAGGCAGCTTTCCAGCCA
>VZSZ01006436.1:10693-21928 GCA_013398815.1 Ibidorhyncha struthersii | reverse complement strand
ACAGCCTTTCCCTCATCCACTAAGCAGGTCACCTTGTCATAGAAGGAGATGAGGTTAGTCAAGCAAGGACCTGCCTTTCATAAACCCATGCTGACTGGGCCTGATCACCTGGTTGTCCTGCATATGCCACGTGATGGCACTCAAGATGATCTGCTCCATAACCTTCACAGCACTCAGGTCAGACTGACAGGCCTGCAGTTCCCCAGATCCTCCTTGAGGCCCTTCTCTTGGATGAGTGTCACATTTGCTACCTTCCAGTCAACTGGGACCTCCCCGTTTAGCCAGGACTGCTGGTAAATGACGGAGAGTGGCTTGGCAAGCACCTCCGTCAGCTCCCTCAGTATCCCTGGGTGGATTCCACCCGGCCCCATAGACTTGTGTGTGTTTAGGTGTTGTAGCAGGTCACTAACCCTTTCCTCTTGGATTATGGGTGTTTCATTCTGCTCCTTGTCCCTGTCTTCCAGCTCATACGGCTAGGTACTAAGAGAACAACTGGTCTTACTACTAAAGACTGAGGCAAAGGTGGCATTAAAGAAGGCATTTGGATGTGTTGCATCTGATATACAGCCTTTAAAAATGTAAATGGATGGTGTTTGGCTCCTAGGCTGACTTAAAGCAACATAAATTTGGTTTCTTGTTCGTAATCACAGTACAGGGATATATGCTGTTCCTTCTACCAGCAAGTCACCTTTTGACATTAAATTTCTCTTTTTGTTTTCACTTGTGATTATCAGAAGGTATTTATATTTACTGAGACTGTAATGGCAATTTCAGGAATAGTATTTCCACTTTATACAATATAACATTTTCAGGAGAAAAAAAAATATACACACAAACACAGAAACAACCAGAGAAAGTTATGAAATAAGTTTATCACCAAATTTATAAAGGACCTAAGAACACTTAACAATTTAGAGGTCATTTAGTTCACAGTTCTTCATTCTGATTGGTTTTGAAGGTACACACTCTTGTGCTAACCTCCCTCCCTCACCCTCAATATTTTAATTGCTATCAAACGCTTGGAATTAAAGGGTTACATTCATGGGCCAAATCCTTCATCACCTAGCAATGGATGAAATAACACATGGATGCAGGTGAAAAGTACCGCTTTGACTGTGGTTAGGTTCCCTAAAGCAACAGTCTGCACACCAACAAACTCCCAATCAGAAAAGGAGCTTTGGTCATCATCGAATTTTCCTGTTCATTTAAAATGAAACAGTTTCAGTTAATAGATATCAGACTAGACTACAAACTCCTCTGCCAAGAGTCTTAATGTATTTTTGCAGAGCCTCACTTTTCAGGTTTTTTCATCCGTGCTTCGTGACAGTCAGCAGCAATCCAGCAGGGCTTATTAACTCGGGCTGCCCACTGGGCTTGGACATGATGCGTCTGCATCTCCTGGGTGAAGCACTTGCTTATCTAGTGAACATGCTCCTTGCAGAGAGGAGGCACTTGGAGCTGGGATCTGAGCAACACAGCGGGAAGTTTCAACAGAGGAAACAAGTATTCTGGGGTGAGTCTCTAACAGGGATGCAGCACAGCCATTACTGGTGTCAGTCAGCCACAGCAGAGACTTCACCCTGAGAAACCTGCACCTCCAGCAAATGTTCTTACCACTACATTATTGGATTTTCTTCTTTCCTTCTCTCCAGACAGTCTAAAAGGGTAGGTTTCATCCATATGATGAGCAGAGTATTTTCTGGGGTTTGGGAACTAAATCTGGGAGGAAAGTTATTTCCTACACCGTCGCCTCCCCCTCTTACCTTCTGACACCGAGTCCAGCATTAAGCAAGTCCCCTAACCAGTATGGCCAACTACAGAAAAATTTTTCTTCTGTATTGGAAGAGGGAATCAAGTTTTTGAAGTATCTGGTAAGAAAAAGAGCTGCACTCAATATCAGGTGCATGTTTCAGATCCAATTGTTTAATACAAATATGAATTAGCTTGCAATTATGTGCACAATGAAGAAATAAAATTTCGTGTCTCTCTCTCCAAACTACAGAGTCATGAAAAGAGATACAGTCATAACTTCTTGGTGCTAACACACACAGAAGCATGGTACAAACCTTGCAGAAGAAGCAGTTGCTTCCTGGATTACTTTTTAAACAAGCTAGAGACACTGCAGGGAACAAATGCCATAATGTTCCAGCCTGAGCACGTATTTGATATACAGCTTCAGTGCTGATAGTCATCAACCAAAGACAACTCTGAAAAAAATTCTCATGAATCAGCAAAAATAGTCAGAAGTTATCAGGCACACAGAGCCTGATATTTTACATTAAAATCAACATCACGGTCAGCTTGCTCTATCTCCTCTATACTTCAGTGCAACTAGTATTTGCAAATCTTTGCAAATGCTCACAGCACTACAAGTTTTAGGTATTATACAGAAACAGGCTGGAAGAATCACATGGATTTTATTCTGTCCAACCTGCAGTACAGAGGCTGGATCTGGGCCCCAAGGAGAATTGATTTAATTATGCTCCAGACAGCTTCATTTCCTTGCAAGTATAAGAAAAGTGTCTTCGGGGTAAAGGCTGGATTCACTGTCCTGGCAGCTGCTGCAGCAGCTCCACCTGAAGCCTTCTTGCAATCCCACAAGCCTATCGCATCACTGGGTACCTACACCTGCACTGATCCCCAGAAACACCTCTCCTATGAAGAAAGGCTGAGAGTTGGGATTGCTCAGCCTGGAGGAGAAGGCTCTGGGGAGACCTTAGTGTGGACTTTTGGTACTTAAAGGGGGCTTGTAAGAAAGATGGGGACAAACATTTCAGCAGGGCCTGTTGCAATAGGACAAAGGGTAATGGTTTTAAACTAAGAGAGGGTAGATTTAGACTAGATATAAGAAAGAATTATTTTATGATGAGGGTGGTGAAACACTGGAACAGGTTGCCCAGAGAGGTGGTCGATGCCCCATCCCTGGAAACATTCAAGGTCAGGCTGGATGGGGCTCTGAGCAACCTGATCTAGTTGAGGATGCCCCTGCTCATTGCAGGGGGGTTGAGTAAGATGACCTTTAAAGGTCCCTTCCAAACCAAACTATTCTATGAGTACCGAAGTCATCGCACATGCACAGAGCAACAGTACTGTGAATGAGCAGTTAATCCCATGGAAGCAGGAACTAACCACTCTTCTGTACAAGTGTAATCAATGCACATGCCCTGGTAAGTCCAACACCTCCAAAACCAGTGTGGATATGCACTGAGTTTACCAAGTGGGAGGAACACCATGCAGCTCTCCTCCAACACTAAGAGAACTTAAACTAGCAACCAAATCTTGTGAATAGGCATAATCAATGGTTCATTTGGAAAATAGCATTTTCTTTCGTTAAATCCTTGTACTTCCTGCATTTCAGATTTACTACTTTTGTCTTGAATAGGTTGAGACTGTTCAGCAACTCATGAGACTGGACCAGTCATTGTAGAGTTTTCATCTATGCAGTTAAAATTTTTATGTTCCTCATTGCTAAGGTGTAGATCATGACAATACCATCTAAATATCTACCACACATAAGAAAAAGACAGAAAAGATTAATACAGTTTCAATGAATTTATAACTGGAGAAACAAAACATAATGTGGAGGAGAAAGAGTTTGAACTAAGTTTTAAATTGCAAGTGCGCTGTCTTTTCCATGTCTGTCTGCAAATCTTTCTGAGACCAGAACTGAACTTAATCATCGTTTTCTTTATGAACACTGCAGGAAAGTCAAATATTGCAGCACATAGGTTTGTGTCTAACAGTAATCCTAATATAGGATTACTAAATTATTCTACACTAGTTGGTACGCAGATATTTGCTTCAGAGTGAAGCTATAGTAAAATCTAGGGTAGCATGTAAGACACCTTTTATTACCTTGTTGTAAATGCCAGGCACTTTGGAACAGCCAAACCTCACCTCCAGTACTTTAATCCCACAAATTCCTCATTAAAGGGTGCACTGATGCGGTCCTGGTGCATGTCGTAATAAATATGCTGCCTTGTTTAATTCTGGTATCTTACAGGAAAAGCCAGATCATTGAATAATCAGATTTAGCTATCAGCACAGCAGGAGATCTATGTTTTAAACCAATTTAAGGACTGCAAATACCATATGCCAGCTGACAAAATCAAGCAACATAATTGACTCAAACGCTATCCTCTTCTGTTCGGCTGTTGTTTATTGCAGGACAATCTACAAAGCTACCCTAACAAGAAGAGCCACAGTTCCTTTTGTGAGAAGCCACTCAGCTGACAGGCTCATTAAAATGCCTTCATGCACAATCTGCATGAATAAGTGAAGCTTAGTATTTAACCATTAGAAAGTTTAAGCATGTTTGCAGAGAGATAAGTTTAGGGAGAGGATCAATGAAAGGAAACTGTTTAATATACAATGATTTCTAATTATTTTTGCCAACAGAGACTGCGTGGGAGTTTTTCCATTGCGTGCTCACTCCATTCCCATTACTAAAAATAGGGTCTCCAGTCTTCTCTTCACTGCCTCCAGTCTCCTGCACCAGAGGCAGTTTACTGGGAAGGAAGAAAAGCAGAGGCTGCTCCAAGGAGTGGTTAAAACCTGTGCTGTGGTAGCTAGAGACCAGCCTCCACCTGGCTTAAAGCTAGCTCAATATGCATAGGAAACTGCAGTCACACTCCAGACTGCATTGCAGACATGCCAGGAGCTTTCATTAGTACAACCCCCCAGAAGCTTACAGAGAAATACTGGAGAGAACACATGCATGGCTGTGACCACCACCACTCCCGAGCTTTTCAGTCTGTGGATTTTGTACAGAAGGATGGTTGAAATTGGGGATTTCAGTTTAACAATCAGAAATCTTTAAGTTACTCAACAAACGTTTCCCTAAGCTTCTCTATATCTCCTGACAAACAATTACAGCCTCTCACTGCACAGCTCCTGTTTGAAACTGGCTGACACATAAGGGGTAAAGAGGAAACAGATTTGCATTATTTTTATTTGTTTGGGGGGGTTGTTTGTTTGGTTGGTTTTTAATATGGCCATCCAGCAGAGGTGAGCACTATAGAGCAGTTTTCAATTTTTGCTCAGACCAACATGCTTTCATGGTAATCTGCAAATCCAATACTCTTTGCATTTCTATAGGTACTTTGGGCTGAATGGCACAGTGCAAGTATAAATCATTCACTTTTACAAGATAACAGAAAATTCACTCTTCTGCAAGGAGTCAGCCTGAAACAGAGAGTTCAAAATGGGTAGTTTAAGGAAGTCACCTTCCAAAAATATATGGCCCCTGCCCTTCAGCACACAGCGTAAGTGCCTCTTACAATTGTTATCCATTTCTATACACAAAATACAGACCAGGACTTCTTTCCAGTTACAGTGGAGTAGCAACAGCTGAAGAGAGATAAGAATAAGACCTTGCTCACCTATGAGTTCATATACATCACTGTACTAATCTTTTTATCAGCACAGCATATAACTAAATGACTTTCTTTACACCACAGAAATGAAATATTATTTATGGCAGGAATAGGGAGAACAAGAGCTGCCACACTAAATTCATCTTTTGCAAGTGGTGAACATTCTGGTTTTAATATGGCCATTGAGATAGCTTAACTGATATATACCACCAGCTATTACGGAAAACTATGACACATAATAAAGTACAAGTAATTCCATCTCCTTGACTATATTAAGGCAATAGTTCCTTAAGTATCTTCTGATACTAAACCCACACAATGAGAACATGAACAACTGGATATTAAACTGCTGAAACACATTTTACTGCCTTGCAGTGAACAGAAAGACTGATCCATACTGCATCCTATACAAGTACAACCATATGAGTTAAAAAACCCCAAACCTTAAAAACACTGGACTGCACCAAACCAAACACTGGCAATAATAAGTATGATTATGACATGCAGTAAATGAGATGAGAAACCTGTATGAGGAAAATGATATGCAACTGGGTAATCAAAAAAACAGCCTGTGGTCACACCTGGAGGCTGAATACACTTACACCCATGAGAAATGGCCTGTCTCAATTTTTAAGTACTAGATTTTGCAATCTGAGTAAGGACCTTTTCAGAATAAGGACTTCCCCCGCCCTGCCTTTTAATGCAGTTTTATGGAGGTTACATGAAAAGGAAAACTAAAACCCATGATTACATACAAGATTTACTGTAACTCGCACTCAACAGGAGCATACGAAGTTCAATAACATGAACAAGAACTGCAGACACAGACTGCCACAGCCATGGGCCATGTCATTAAAGTTTTTTAGATCTTTGCTCATTCTTGGTGCTCCTGCATTTGGCTTGTCTCCAACCAGCCAAACATCTTTTCTGAAGCCTGAAGCCCCATGCAGGGCACATTTCATTTCACTCCTTACTTGTTTTTTTCTGAGCCAGAACAGTGCTGCATATAACCACTCTGCTTATACAGCCAATGGCAATGTTTTCCAACAAGATGTCGTTCCCGGTTAGTTTTCAGCTGGAATCAACTACAACCTCAAAATTCTTTCATTCAGACCTGCTTAGCTAGCAGCTAATTCCCATGTGGTATTTGGTTATTATTGCCAACTTTGCACTTCACTTTTACAGTCTTAAAAAACATAAACCCTTAATTTTAAATCTGTTCTTTAACATAGCTTCCATCTCTGATACAATTTTCAGGACAGATCTTAATTAAAAGTTCTTGTTGTTCACAGCATTAATATAAATTAGTAGCAGACTTAGGACAGGTTGCTGCAAAATTGGGAATTTCTCTGCAGCTGAAAATAAACAAGCATAATCATACACGGAACTTAGTTCTAAGACTGCTTTGTACAAAGTTTCAACTAGATAGCAATTTTACACCCTGTTCATAGGAGCACTAGGAAAGTGTTGAAAGCTTTCCGACAGTCAGGATATATCAAATCTACTTCTCCCATATCCAGCAGGCACGTTGCTCTGTCACAGAAGGAAGACAAACTGATTCAAAATGACTTGTCTTTGATAAATCTATGTTGATTGTTGCTTACCACCTCACTTTTTTCCGAATGCTTATAAATTGTTTGTTTCAGTATTTTTCCAGGAATTAACCTGCCTGGCCTGTAGTTCTGTTCTGTACTTCCACCCCCTGTTCCCTCTAGAAACAGGCACTAAGCTGATCCTTTTTCAGTTTTCCAGAATTTCTGTTGTTTTCTGTTCATTCTCAGGTAAGTTCTCTAATAGCATCAACACATTTTACTCATTAGCCTAAACTTTGTATTCACCATAAGAGTATTTAGGAGAGGACCTCAAGCTTTAATCTCAGCCCTTGTGCTTGTTCACGCCATTAATCCTGATCAGTAAAGTAAAAATTATGCTTACAACCTCTTTAGCAACATCTGTTGGTAACTTTCTAGCCTTTCTGCCTAAAAAACAAATTCTTTCTTTACTGATTTCTCTTGCTATTAATATATTTACAGAATGTTTTCTTGCTGCAGCTTTGCCAGCTCTGCCTTGTTTTGTACTGAGTCCTTCTAATAATGTTTCCACACACAAGTACTATTCTTTTATAAGACATATTCAAAAGCTGACCTACTAGCCCCTTTTTGCATGGCTCCTTCAGTTTCAGACTAATGAATAACTTGTAATTAGGCAGTGGCAATTACAGCTATCTATTCTTCCCAAAGAAACAGCTTGTACTTGTGCCCTTATGGCATGTCTTTAAGAAACCACTAAATCTTCTGTCCTCAGACTTTGACAAATTCTTTGATTTTCTGAAGTATGCTTTCCCGGCCATTGCTTAATAGCCACTTTCATCCAATTACCACCCTCTTCCACCCATTCCTTCCTTTTAGTCAGAAGCAAATACAGAACACATTCACCATGAGTTGCTTTTCATCAAAAGAAGTGCTGAAATTTTACTGGACTGTGCATGTTGCAATACTATTTTCTGGAAGTTACCAGAGAAGTTGAAGTCTCACGGAATACTGTGCCCTGTACTTGGGAGTACACATGGAAGAGAAACAGCCTGCTTGAGGAATGTAAAGAGAACAAGCATTGTTTCTTCATTGTACCTTCAGAGGTTTTAAACACTGGATTAAGTAAAAGCAACTTTAACACACAGAGGAAGAATTTCTCCTTTTACCTGTCCTTCTTTTGCCTTACGTAAACTACTTATTCAATACTTCAGTCATAAAAATTACTCCACTTACTTGACTTGAGTGGCCAGCAGTTCAAGGGAGGTAATTCTGCCCCTCTACTCTGCTCTTATGAGACCTCACCTGGAGGACTGCGTCCAGCTCTGGGATTCCCAGCATGAGAAAGACATGGACCTGTTGGAGTGGGTCCAGGGGGGTGGCCACAAAAATGGTCAGAAGGGTGGAACACCTCTCCTATGAAGAAAGGCTGAGATGGTTGGGGTTCTTCAGCCTGGAGAAGAGAAAGCTCTGGGGGGACCTTATTGCAGCTTTTGAATACTTAAAGGGGGCTAATAAGAAAGATGGAGAGAGACTTTTTACCAAGACCTGCAGTGACAAGACAAAGGGCAACAACTTTAAACTCAAAGAGAGTAGGCTTAGACTGGACACAAGGAAGAAATTTTTTTACAATGAGGGTGGTGAGACACTGGCCCAGAGACGTTGTGGATACCCCATCATTAGAAGTGTTCAAGGTCAGGCTGGATAGGGCTTTGAACAACCTGATCTAATGAAAGATGTCCCTGTCCATGGCAGCTGTGTTGGACTAGATGATCTTTAAAGTTCCCTTCTGACCCAAACCATTCTATGATTATGCTAAATAACGTACAACTTTGATTTACAAGTATGTTCAGTTCCCCTTATTTCAAATACTTAAACCTATAATTTCCACAATTAAAGCAGCAGCTTCATGGACTAGATTCCAGGCTGAAACAGGAAGGTATTTGGTCCTTACTACCACCTACTCAGAACAGCAACACTTAATGGGATATGATGAAAGTGGAGTATCTTAATGGGAGACTTCAGCTCACTTCCTTTCAATGTAGATCACATACATCCCATCATATCAGGATGTGACTTTTTTTTTTTTGCATTAAATCAGTGACTGTTTCACAGAGCAGCTGGGTAGGAAGCCCACAAAAGAGAATGCAACCCTTGATTTCATTCTAAATATAGAGTGGTTCTTCAGCTACAAGATTGTGAAAAATCCTGCATGCAATAGCTTCCCAGCAGGAGAAGTGGAGCAGAAATATAAACGTACAGTTGCACCCAGCTTCAGAGAATGCAAGCATGAGAAGGAAGGAAGCTTGTTAAGAGAATCCAAAAGGGCCAGATAAAGAACTTAAATCTTTGCAGGCACTGTGGGGATTATTAATGGTGATAAGACCAGAAAGACATGGCAGGTACGTATTTCCTATTCAGTAAAACCTGAGAAAGGAAGAAAGGAAACCAGAAGAGTTAGAACAGCAGTGTAGGAGTGAGGTTACCCTCAAAAAAGCCCAAACAAAAAAAAATAGCTCAATAGATCGTAAACTCTGGCAAATTAAATGTAAAAGCACAGCAAGACAGACAAAACAAACAAAAAAATCTGATGAACAACTGGCAGAGACTAGTGATAAATCTTTCCTCAAGCACATCAGGAACAGGAAGCCTGCCAGAAACTCTGGGAGGCAACTCATGATCAGAGTAGTAAAGGAGCACTCAGAAGATAAAGGCATTACAGAAAATACACCAGACATTCACTGCAGTGGCGGTAACAGTACAAGACTTTGGGGACCCTCTGTAAAGAACTGTGATAGAAATATTAACATTGGTATGAATGGAGAATAAATGGTAATGTTTGAGCACAGAAACACCAGGAAAAACACCAGAAGAGGGAATATAAGAATGGCATTTGTTGATGGCATCTAGATCAGCAAGCCAGCAAGACTGCAGCACATTTACATGTGTTTCAGCATACTCAAATCAGGAAATGAAGTCTAAAACAAGGGACTGCAACTAATTCGTAATGATGTAGACAGGATGAGAAAGGATGGAGTGACTAACCACGTGCTTGCCAAACTAACGATCCAGAAGTTGCAATAAGAACTCAACAGCTGGAGTCCCTCGTCTTCCACAACACTGCAAGCAATCCTGGACCAACAACTTGGATACACACATCTTGGTGCCTGAATGCTAAACTCCATGGACAGAAGTATCTTGGTGCTTTTAAGTACACAGGTGTGAGAGTGTGGAATGAAGCCGGTTTTGTATTAAAATAAAAGTACCTTTCCCTCCTATAAAGTCTCACTGAGTTTTGCCACATTATTGGTGCAATACTGCAACACTATTTTTCAGGATTCCCCTACCGGGACCCCTCTTTGCAGGTGACTCCAAGGATGCGTTTGCAATTGCAATGACTGTATGAGCAGAAGGAACCAACAAAACAAAGGCTAACAACTCACCAGGACCAGACGGTGCTCAACCCAGGAATTCTAAAGGAACTCAAGCATGAAATCAGTGAATTACTAACACAACGGTATGTCACCTCTCAGTTAAAAGTATCATGCTAGTAGAGGACTGCGTAGTGGCAAAGGTGACAATTACTAACACAACAGTATGTCACCTCTCAGTTAAAAGTATCGTGCTAGTAGAGGACTGCGTAGTGGCAAAGGTGACAGACTTTTAAAAGATTGCAAACAAGATCTTAAGCCTGATATCTGTGCTGTACATACTAATAAAAACCGCAGTGAAGAGTGGAATTAGGAGATATCTGGATAAAAATGATCCAGTTGGGAGAGTCAGCATGGCTTTGGGATGTCCTGACTTACAAGCCTACTGGAGTTCTATCCACAAGTCAGTGGAGAAGACCAATCCAGTTCCTCTCCTTAAAATATCAAAAGACTTTCAACAAAGACCTTCATTAAGGCTTTTAAGGATGCTGAGTATGCAAAAGAGCAAAGGACTTTTTTGCACAGGCGAATAATTAATTGAAAGATTGACCACTAACTCCTACTCATGTTTCCAATTGATGCCGTCACCAGTGGAGTTCTGGAGACATCTGTGCTGAAACATATAGGACATACAGCCTTCCCGCTCCGGATAAAGGGGTGAGGAGTGCACTGACAACATCTACCAAAGATACTGAGTTACTCAAGGTAATAAATGAAAAGGCAAACTACAGGAAACAGACACTTTATGAAAAATGACTGAACAGACAATAAAATGGCAGGTAACATTCATAGAATCATAGAATTGTCTAGGTTGGAAAAGACCCTTGGGATCATCGAGTCCAACCATCTACCCTACTCTACAAAGTTCTCCCCTACACCATATCCGCCAACACCACATCT
>VZSZ01006436.1:0-10040 GCA_013398815.1 Ibidorhyncha struthersii | reverse complement strand
CTGAGCCCAGAGGCACACCACTTGTGACCGGCCGCCAGCTGGATTTAAATCCATTGAGCACCACTCTTTGGGACCTTCCAGTCTCAGTGTAGTTAAATCACAAATTATGCACACAGAAAGAAAATTGTGAGCTTGAGTAAACTATCACCTGCTGGCAGTGAGATCTTAGTAGTTATGATAGACAGCTGCATGAAAATATCAGTTCCCTGCTCAGCAAGCAATTAAAATAGGAAATAAAGTCTCAGGAATCATTAGGAAAGAAATTTCAATAAACACCTAACACAGTTTCAGAAGAATAAGAAGAGACAATTCTGCGGTCCGTGGACATCATTTCCTAATAAAGTCCATGGCAAGAATTATCAGTTCAACACTTTAGTCTCCAGAATACATGAGGCTTGATAGACACTGAGAAATGTTTGAAGGAAAGCCTTCAGAATGTTTCTCCAGAAAGGCTGGGTTACCAGAGTACTTTCCCTGATACTCCCCATGCAAAAAGGGAGCAGAATTTAGCTCTTAGCAGATTTCCCCTCCCTAACTTTGGCTCTTTCACTACAACCAGTGAAACTTCTGAAACTATCAGCAAGATAGTTTCGGAAGAGCATTTACATTAGCATCATTCCTCAAGTCTTACAGAACAGAAACATTTAATAGGAATTGTTATATTGATCTGTCTGTGTGCATCTTCCTATCACAAGATAAACAGTGAAAATAATTACATCAACACGTCCTGTGTTCTGGCAATTGTTTTTTACTGCAGGTTAACAAATGTAATTAGCTGTTCAGAAAAACTACCAGAAAATCTAATTCTCTTGTTGTCAATTACTCTTTTGAGACACACAGTCACAGTGAATAAAAAAAAACTCTGAAACAACCTAAACCTCCACCCTACTAGCTGTTATTTTTTCCATTGAAAGATAAAACTTTTTCAGCTTTATGGTATCAAAAAAATGCAAGCCATCCCCAATCTGCATTGTCTTCTGTTACACTCAGTTTTGAGTGGTGTGCATGTCAAAAAGGTACATGGCAAATAAATTAAACTATTCAGATTACTTCTGCCCAAGTAATTAAATCAAAAAATTCTTACAACATTGTCAAATCAATGTGCCGAAAATTCACAAAGGTGCCCCCAAACTTCCTAAGGTAAAAAGCAAATGGAAGATCTTCAGTGGTTAAGAAAAAACAGTATTGGATAAAATGTCATGAACCACATTTCTAGAATTTCTTCTGAAGCATAATATCTGGCAGCTTAGAAGAAACAAAAAACAAAGCTGCAAGAGTTCTGAAGCCACATTTTCAAGACAGACAATGACTACCACAAAATTAAGGACAGAAAAATTAGAGCTGCCAACACTGCAATTAAACGCCTCCGAACAGTCCATTTTGTCTAAAATTCCTGGGCAAACAGCATCCTCAGTTTGCTCTTCTCACCCTGTAACTGTGTCACCACTCTGCTGCTGTGGGAGTGCTGACATGGCTGTTATACAACTCCCTCGCTCCAAGTGGGATAAAAAANAAAAAAAAAAAAAAAAAAAAAAAAAAAACACACTCCAAAAAACCCCACCCTCAGAACTGGAAACCAATGTTTTCTCAGATAGGCTATGCTCCTCTAAGAGCTCTATCACGCCACTTGTTTGGGGGTGGATTCCCAGGTAGCAGAGAGCCCCTGTCTCTTCCTTTTCTTTCTAGCAGTGTCCAGTGCCAGGCACATCCTCTGGCACCCTGCTGATGTTCTGCCCAGCTGTGGCTTCCCATGATGCAGATGTCTACATATGCTCTGGTTACCTCAGTCTCCATTTTACAAAGAAACAATCCTCTCTTGCAGGTCCAGTTCATCTCATCTTACAAAAGACCAGATGAGTCATACCTTAGAAATGCCTATTTCTTTTCACTGGCTATTACAATAGTCTAGACAATTAGCTTAAACAGAAGAGACTAAGTGGCAAACATCTGAAATAAGGCAAATTAATCTTACCTGAGTCATGGCCGTGCATGACTTCTTCCCTTCCTGTTCAGGGCTTGGCTGCCTCAGCTCCCTTTTCCATTCTCCTTAGGCCTCTGACATATGTCAGTCCTCAGCCTACAGATCCTGGGAGCTGAATTTAAATTCTTAATAATCTCCTTGCTGAATAAAAACATACATAGCTTCATAAAAATTCCAGGTCATTAACCATTATAAAGAATCAAGCACAAAAAGACTATGTATGAAAACATTCCTAATTATCAATGGCAGAATTAAATAAACTTAGTTTCCTGTTTAGAAAGAGGCAATGAAATAAAAATTTAAGTGAATGAACTTGCTAACCCCCACTGTCACCATCATACTCTTCCCCTGAAATCAGCAACTTCTCTGTAATAAACAAAGCAAGTTGAATCCCACACAGAAGCATAAATTCAGAATCTTATCTGGGGGTTTGCTGCTTTTAAGTCAAGAGTACCCATGCAATATCCCATGCTTTGGAGTACTTTAGAAATTACCAAATCAAGGTAAAAATCTGATATTATGTGGAACTTTGTGAAAGTGTTAAGAAAGAAGAAGAATCCAAACAGAATAGGACTTTTCAACGGCCTTTTCTTATGAAGCATGGTTACGAAGAAGCTTTTCTTACGAAATAGCTCCAGTGACCATTACTAAGGTGTGTGGCAAGACAGTGCAGGAACTGCGCCTCTTCAACAAGAGAGTTCTCATCAGACATAGAATGTTCCCGATTGTATGCTGAACTTAGGTTATATTTGCAGTGGAAAAAGATAAGTCTAATCACAAGAAGGGAAAATGACCCTCAATCAAAATAGAAATGCTCCTTTCCTGGGCAAAGGTGAGTGCTTCCAGCCAGCTGGACCCTTTCAAGCATCAGCAAGAAAGTAACCCTATTCTAAAGAAGTGGGCAGAGGTGTACTGTCTTCTCCAGCACCCTTATAGACTCAGTCATCCAGAACATATTATGCTTGTTTCAGCCCTGTACTCTTACCTGAAAGATCCAAGACTAACCAGATCCTGCCTTTTGCTCCTCATGCTTGTTTCACTTCTCTCTTGTCTCAGCCAAACGCGGCACACAGCTGTAATTTCTGAGCCCCCTCTTGTTCACTGGTATCAGTCTTTGAGAAAGTTTCCCTCAACTCCTCTAGTGTTTCATTATTTCTGAACTTCATTGTTTCACAATTAACTTATCCTTTTCTCTCACCTGTTTGTCACAACCACAAACACTCTTCCACTGCAGTGCTTGCTTTGTAGATAAGCTTTTTCTGCCCTCTTTAGTTCAGAGGATCCTTTCTCTCCAGTCTCTGATACGGCAGATAATACCATTCATTGCCACTTTAATTTTCCCCTTTCTCATTTAGAAAACTTCAATATCCAAAACAAGATTGTAAATTCTGTTCCAAAAGTCAGAAAGATTAACAGCACCTGGGTTAATTCCTGCTCCGAACAGTCCTTTCTCTCTTGCCCAGGACTGCAGAAGTTAGTCTCCTACGGCTAGATGTGAGGCTGTACCAAAACCACATAAATTAAATGCCAGAGTTAAACAGTACCCCATCACCAATGCCTTCGCTTTTAAAGCTGTAAAAAGATAACTTCCCTTCAACTTCAACAGAGATACATTTTTTACATTTTTGCAGACAGTTTAGGTACTGCTGAGGTTTCAGAGTACAAATTGATGATATTACAGCACAGCCACATTATGACATCCAAGCAATTTGCTAAGGGCTATGCCTCAGTGCTACAGAAATCCAGTAAGTGGAAACAGCAAAATCACTCTATGTTAGTAGGAATGGCATGCCTTCCTTAAGAATTAGAAGAGCAGCATGGGATCTAGTTTCAACATCTTCCCACCCCACCCCCTTTATGTTTCAATACCACATATACAAACAGCAAGAAGCCGAAACCCCTATGGTTTGCTAGCTCAGGTAACTCTCCACAAAGGCTGCAGTCACTGGAGCTCTGTATTAAAAAGCTCCTGACCCAGAAGGGCAGCTGTTAATGGGATGAGCAGATGCACCAGCCTTCTGCCAGCTGGTACAGAGGGAGAGCAGATACTCTGAGAACTGCCCCACTCCCGTCTGAGCTGGCCTGTCACAGCTGTGCCACTGCCCTTTACCCCAGGAGTTTCTGCTCAAAAGAAAAGTGTTTTTCCACAATAGCAGATAAGCTCAAAGCATTAACAAAGTAGCAGTTCACAAAAATTACCTCAACTCTGCTATACATCTAAGTAACTGATGATTCTCGTTTGTTCCATTTCTCTACTCAAACAGTATTATGACCTGAAATCAAATGGGAATCATCTTTGTCTAGAAAACATCATAACCTAGTAAACAACAACAAACGCTATCATCGTGCTCTCTTGACTGTGCCCCCATTTACATCACAGTTTTGGAGGGAGTCACAGACTGTCCACATCCCAAAAATACAACTTCCCAGCTCAACATATACCAGAGGGAGATACAAAGTTGTAAAGGGCAGAAAACACAACAGCTAAATAGGGCTCACCATTTGCACCCTAATACAATATATTTTCTGAAGTCCTTAGAAAAATTGTGTTGAAAAAATGAACGTCCTGAAAAATAGTAGTTAGAGCTCCTATCTTGTAAGAACTTTTTCTGACTATCATATATAGGACCTGCAGACACAAGCAGTTGTCTGTATTGTACCTTATCCTTGGCTGATGAGACTCCCAGAGGTGCTCCAGTCATTCCATCCTCTGGTTCTGCATTAATTGGTCCTGCTCACCCACGCAGGAAGACATGTTTACTTTTCTGGTTTGTATTTCCAAAACACCAAAATACCTGTTAAAGCAAGTTTGGGGCCACAAGCAGCATTAGAAACAGCAAAACCTTTTCAAAAGTAATAAATAATTTGAAGACAGAAAGGAAACACGGGGATTTCATAATACCAAAACCACAGTGAAGTTTGCATGCTTCTCGGCAGCATGCAATTCTCTCTCTCCTTTTCAGAAGCAATGGCAGCATGTCCACGACTGTTTCAGTTTTAGAAAGCAGTGCCAGAACACTAAACCACACATCCAGTCATAACATGTCAGTATAGCCAAAAAACAGATTCTAATACATCATTTGGACTATTCCAATACGAAGTTACACCTAAGTAGAACCTTATACTAAAGGCTACATGCACTTGAATTTGGAGGTTTTAAGTAATTGGATAACAACAAGAAAGAAAAAAGATATACAAAAATCCTAAAGAATCTAATCTTGTTAGGAAACAGGTCTTATGCAAACACAGTGTACTGCAAGCCACAACCTCCACAATATTTAAAATAATTGGCTTCACTTAAATGCGACAGAGAAGCAGAGGTCTCAGCTATTTAACATATCTCCTCATTGTGTGATAATATGAATAAAGAAAAAAACATATAAAAACAACTCCTGGGAAGGGGGGCCGTACAGGGGCTCACCATCATTGTCCAGCGAGACTGCGCTGCCAAGACAGGTTACAGACAACCACTGAAAAGCTGTCAGAGGCTGTTTTGTTACACTCCAAGCTTATCAACCACAGAAAGCTAACTTTCCCTTTTCCTTTGTCATTTTCTACTTTCAAAATAGAACAAAGTAAAATTTACTTAAAATAACTGTTTTCATAAAACAGAAAAGTGAAGGACCCCATAATTTTTATTGTTCCGCATCTTTAAAAAAATCATAAAAACAACCATTACTCCTAACTTCAAAGCTACACATCCTGCACAAAGCCACAAAACCCAGGTCTTTAGAACATCTTAAGTTTAATAACAAAACAAGAAAACCAAACAGACTCTTTTATCCCTGGGAAAACCAAAACATCTAAATAAAATGATGCCAGCAGATATTATCTTTCTCTTCAGGGGAGAAAAGGCTACAATTTTAAAGTATTTTGGAATTAACTCTTGTGACTACAATGAGTCAAGATGGTCTTACCCCCAAAAGGCAACACACAATGCATTTTTCAGTCTCCTAGGTTAGCAACAGATAAAGGGATTTTATACGGCCTTAAAATCCCAATGTATTGCAGTAACAGTCAGGGGTGATCAAAAAGGACAATAAGTAAATAATGAAAGCAACTGTTCACGTGAAGCCCTGAGAGTATATACCTATAATTACTTGTGACTTGAAGCATACCCTACTGATTCTGCCATCAGCCAGCTCTCTGGCCCAAGGCAGGCACTTGGTTTCATGTCTAAGCAGAAAGATTTATCCTAATGGGCTGCAACTCCCTGAGCTTTAAGCACCATTAAATGCATGTGAGTTAAGAACTTTCCACAAGGGATTTGTGTGAAGCCATAGAAGAGATCTCCTCCTTGTTCATCGCTTAAACACGGCTTTATCTAGAGACAAGATCGTAACTATGCCCATCTTCATGTAACTTCCGTACCACCAAAACATCATCTTCTAAAAAGAATGTTATTTGCTACTCCAGTAGCACATTTTCATTTTTATTTCAGAAGCTGAAAGGGGGCACTTAGTTAACAGAAAGAGGTTGCTGAATAACCTTTAGTTGCTTTGGTCATGTAAGCAATATCTCTAAATTGAAGTCCTCTCCCCTGAGGCACAAAGTGCCAAACAGATGAATAAGCTAAGAATTTTTGAAGACTGATGAAAGGAAACCAAGAAGCTTTATATAAAAGGCAAAATCCACATGACTTCCCCGTATGCTGAGCATTACCAGTCACATGGGAAACCCCCCTCAGAATTCGCAGTTGAAGGGAATGGAGTTGGAGGCATGTCTCTTCCCAGAAAGCAAAGTCTGCTCACCCTCCATACACAGAGGTGAGCTCTGTAGTGGTATGTAATGCACCATCGAGGCTAAAAAAATCAATTAATATCATATTCTGACCAGAACCCTGTTCTTTCCCCTGCCCTTTTTCCCACTTTGTTTCCCCTTTTTATATGGAACAATGATATTAATCCACTTCTAAAAATGGAAATGTTCTTCTCCAAGAACATTTGGCAAGGTATGATGTATCTGGAGTAAAACTTTCCATGCCATGTAGCAGTCTCACATCACCCTGATGTGGGAAGTCTCATTAACTACAGCTCTGACATGAAGAGATTTCTTCATATTAAAAAAATCTTTGAACACTCGTTCCAATAAGAAATTCTTATAATTCCACAATCTGGAACGCAGACTTACCATTTGGTTAGGAAGCTACAGCCAAGTTCATGACTTTTGAAATTCTTGTGAAAACCCTCTTGAATTTGACCAAGTTACAGGCTTCTGAAATGAACACATATCAGTAGCTATCTGCTAGGATGTTGTTTCATCACCACCAACTGCAGCCCGCCCACGTTAATGCTGCTGTCATGTGGCTAGTCACATCCTACCCTTCCACCTCTGGCCACTTTCACCCCATCCCCCAGTTTGTACTGGGATTAGTGCTTTTGGGATCCCAGTCAGCCACCTCCGAGACCTGATGCTGCCATACAAGAGGCAAAGGGAAACACAACTGCATCTTTTGGCAGCGCTGCTAACAGAATCCCAGGCAAACAGGAAACTGCTTTCTAGGATGCTGCTCTGTGTCGACAGCAAAGCTCTGGGGATTTGATCTGGACGAAACATGTTAATTATACCACACTCACTTGAGCTGTTAATGAAAAAAGTCCCATCTCTCTATGACACTGAACATTAGCATCTTAAAAATCATCCCAAGTTTCAAAACCAGGCAAATCTCTGCTACATTTGTAATGCCTACCATAGCTGCTCAGAGACAGAGAAAAATAGGAAAATACCTAATTAAAGATAAGCACAAAAATAAGAATATACTGAAGGGCCACAAAGATAGCATGATGGGAGAGATGCAGTAATCATTTCATGCTGCAGATCTCGCAGCTGACACAGAATTAACCAACAAATAGCTAGTCTAAAGTACTTATTTGAAACAGTTTTGGCAGAGGACTAAATGTAGCTAGATAAAGTAATAGAAAGATTTGAAAAAGAAAAGGAGATAGACTCCTGTCTATGTCGTCTTTAAGCAGTATGTGGTAGCACTCCTAGAAATCATGTAAATGCATATTTTAAAACAGAAGTAAAAATGACAATATTTCTACAATACACTGAAAATGGGTACCAGTGTGGAAGCTCACACTTAAATGTATAATTCAAACAAGCTTTAACATTAAGTGTTCTGTACAAGATATATTTAGATATTCTCTATTTTTATATGAATGTACTATGCCAAGAGGTCATTTTAAAGGAAAAAAAAAAAAAAGAAGGCCTACTTTACACATATACCAGAAACTCATATATCTAGAAGTCAAATTTGCATTGAATATGAAATAGTTATCTTTAGGATTTTGAGGTAAAGAGGACTGGTGTTGTTTCTAAGATAAATAGTTTCCAAAAAAGATGCAAGATTGAAGTTTTGTTCTAACCTTTAAAAAAATAATCTAAGAATCTATGCATCACAGAATGCCAATACTACAGTGTGCTGTCTCCTATTTTTACTTGATCCATGTTCCATAAAGTTTTACCACACACACCGGCACAAATCTTGACTCTTTGCACATTCATCTATCAGAAAACAGGCTGACAATACAGATCACTGAGGTCTCCTGCGGAATACTAATGCCAGTAAGAGAATTAATCCCAAGCACAAAAATTAGGAAGTATCAATGGCTGTGATTTACAAAGCATACATGAGAGTGAAATCTCAAGACTATCAAACCTCTACATGGGTAAATTATTACATGGCTAATATGCAGAATTCAGGATGAGTTGCCGCCCATGTACCTTACATTCAAAGGCACACTCTTCCCAGAGGTACATGGTCTGTCACATTGACCATGGGCTATGAATGGACACTGCCATTCACCAACAGTTCATGACAGAAGCTGGGCTTGCTAGCCTATCCAAACAGGCCAATAAAAAAAACAAAGAATAGATACAACAAAACACAAAATTAGGAAGTATTCCCAGAACCATAGATATTCGGTTGCAAATGACATCTGGGGATCTTTAGTCCAGACTTCCATTCCTTCCTGATGTCTTCTGACTAGCCAAGCCCCAAAAACTTCTACGGATGAAAATTACACATACTCCGAACAAACTGCTCTAGTGCTGTACTGCCCTCCTAGTGAAAATGTTTTTCCTAATGTCCAAACCGAACTTCCCAAGTGAGCCGTTCGTCTTGCTACTTTGCTTCACACAACTTTTTTACAGCCTTTGATGAGCCTTGCGGGCTCATCAATTTAGGTACGTCCAACTACTTAGAGAATTAATCCTTACTCTCTCACTCCCCAAATGTGGGCTGCTCCTCTCCCTCCCAAACCACTTGCCTAACAAAGAAGTTTTGTCTATAAAGACTGATGGGGGAGTAGAGGAGTACTTCAGCCTTCCATGCATTACCTGCCACTGGACTGCCTTCCCCCACGTTTGAATAACACACCATTTTCCCTGAACTTTCTCTTGAACTACAATAATTGAAGGATAACACAAGAAAGGATCCTACGTGTCCAGCATTAAAAAAATGTTTCTCCAGCAAACCTCTCTGCAAATGATCGAATTATGTGTTGCTTTGTTAAATGGTCATGGTTAGGGATGTATTAGGAACCTTAATGTATGTTGGAAAAAATACAGTGTGATTCATTACTTAAGACAACCTACATCCTCTCCTAAAAGCTGAGGCAGTTTGTCTACCAGAAAGTCTGCAGTGCCCATGCAGTGCTGGAGTTGAGGCTGTGGAGGAAGGCTGGGAAGGCAAGCAGTGGAGCTGAGAAGCTGAACTGTAGGAAAGAAGACTTAAGGTTATTCCAGGAATTCCTAGGTAGAAACCAATTGGAAGCCACCATGAAGTCAAGTATCTGCCCTAGGTCCCTTTGGATTACGGAGCTACTGCTTCTCAGNAATAGGAATTTTTATAAAATATTTATCCTTCTTTCTAAAAAAAAAAAAAAAAAAAAAAATTAGGTTGCTGCTAAGATTAGGAATTGCTTGCTATGGTCAGATTGTTAAGCAGAGGGTTAGAGACAGACCCTGGCCCTATTACAAAAACAAAGTGCGATAGACAAATTGTCATTGGGCAGGGAGCAGAATGAAACACCCATAATCCAAGAGGAAAGGGTTA
>VZSZ01006435.1:56087-69097 GCA_013398815.1 Ibidorhyncha struthersii | reverse complement strand
TGGGATGGGATGGGATGGGATGGGGGAAGCTTGCTGTTAAAAGAGCTTTGCTTCACTCATATGGGATCTTTAGCATAATACTATTAAAAGATAAACATATTCATAATATATGCCTTTCTTATCATTATGTTCCTGCACTCCAGTACAGAAGACTGGTAGTGACCTTTATCTCTGAAGGGCAGAAAACAAAATTTCTCGAATCTTAGCCTATAATGATCGCAATTAATTAGCTATTCAACTGAAGTCTATAGGCAGATTAGTTTTAAATAGCTGAGCACCAGAAGGAGCAATATATGACAGCTGCAGCAGCTGGGAAGCAAAGGCTTGGCTATTAAATGGAAAGGCATTGAATTTTCTAGGCCTTTGACAAAACAGAAAACAACCTCCGCTTTAGAGGGAGTCCCACAGCAAGTCTCGCAGCAGTAAGAGCATGGGGCTGCACCAGAGAGTGGCAACAGCCTTCCCTGACTCCAAGGCAGGAGCTGACTCTTTACACCATGGATGGCAGCAGCAGCAGCAGCTGAGGTACATGTAGCCAATAAATGAGCATAGCAAGGACCTAAAAACACAGTGTGCAGTCTATAAATGCCACTAAAACATAGTGCAGTGTGACTGTAGTGTCTAATTGCTCTGCAAATCAAAAGTCCTCTAGGCAGCCCTATGGGGAGAAGAAAACTAAAACAGACATGAAAGTTAGTTTCTTTAAATGTCAAGCTTATATGGTGTCTGTAATAAGCCATAAATTATTACATCCTGCCCACTTGAGCAGCTTATGCTACACAACAAGATTTAGTGCTGCTTTCCCATCACTTAAAGAAGGCTCTACTTCCACTCATATAGAGGCAGGCAGGAATTAGGCTGTAGTAAGGTCACCACTTTACCATGTATTTGGCTGTGTTTGCTAAGATATTTATTAAGGTTTAAGCAGAAAATCTTAACCTCGAGGTGAAACAGAGAGTATGCCCACATATAACTTTTAACCGTTGAGTCTGGGAAATGAACAAAACCCCCTCCAAACCTGTCATTAATGCTTGGAAGATGCTAGTCTAGGTCACGTTAAAAAGTAAGTAATCTGAATTTTCCTTCCATTCTCTTCTATATGGCCAAAATTACCTCAATACGCTTCCAGTCAAAAGGCAGGCTGGTCAGCAACACAGCACAGTGGTTGTGTTTTGAAGTTACCTGTTTGCTGCTACTGCTGTTTATCTTTTTGTGAATTAATGTGCAGAAAACAGCATTAAAGATTCTCCAAAATACTGCTGGAAGAACCCTTACTTTTCTCATTTTATGCATACTTATGCGGAGGACCTCCTGCTATGCTATAATTTCACCAGTCAGGTGTAAGTAAACAGAACAGAGAGGAAGATCTGCCAAAATCAGATAACCTTGTCTGAAAACACATAAAATCAAACTAGGTGGACTCAGATGACTGGTAAGTCTGCTTCAGAGAACTGTGTATCTTCAGGTCATAGCAACCACTCTGTATGACAGTGATGGATGGTGTTTGTTGCAGTCTCCAACCTCATTACACTTAAAATAATCTCTCTTCTTGTACTCTGACATTTTAAATTCCTTTGGGAAACAGTCATCAAATTATGCTGATAGGTACAGAGTTTAAAAAAAAACAAAGTATATAGTATTTGTCATACTTGCTCAGTATATAAACAGCTTCTTCAAAATAAGCACGCATTACATTTGAGTTATATCTTATTTATTTACGAGGATTGTAATAAAATCTTTCTGGATGTCTAGCTCAGAAAGTTGATTTAGAGGGTTATTATGTTTGCTAATTACTTAACTAAGCTAAATTGCTTATTATCTCAGGATAGAGGACTGTTAAGTGACCAAGGCAATAACTTGGGACCTCAAACCTGAATTCAGATCCCAACCCACAATGATCTCAACTAAACTGCTGAGCCTCAATCATTTGTGAAAATACAACTTACTACCTGCAGGGGAGGTGTCAGGTGACATACATTGAGAACTGCAACTCACTCGTGCTAGAACAGTAAAGACAAATAAATACTGCTATATCTGTAACCACTAAAATAGTCAAATTCTGGAAACGCTTCAGCTTCTAAGATGTCCTGGGCAGACTTTGAAAATGAGGTTTTCAACATTTTTTGATGCTGAATGTCTAATACAAGGCATTTAACGTTTTCAAACACAGTCATTTTAATGTAGGAACCAGTTTTTAGTGTTGAGTAAACACCATTAGTAATGTTGTCAAAACACATAAATGTCCAAATCCCACTAATGGTGCAGAGTCCTAATTTCAAAAAGTTTCAAGTCATCCATAAAGTTTTTCTCAACATAAAAACAGCACGACCTAGTAATAACCATGGTATTATTGTAGCACCACTGTAATTGGAGGGAACATCCTGTCCAAAACCTCCTGCCTAAAGCAGGGTCAGCCATGGGCTCTGTTCAGGATGCTCAAGGCTTTGCCTGGTTGGCAAAGGGCTTGAAACCCTCCAAGGATGGACATACCACAATTTCTGAGATTGCTCTGAGATGCTTCACTTTTTATCACATGATGTATAGAAAGATTACAGTCCTAACCTGTGGTTGAGAAATCCACTGTTAGACCTTGTGATTAGGTAGTTACCCAAGTATCTTTGAGCCCACTAACCTGACAGCAGTTCAGAGCAGTGCTGCTTTTTACTGGTCTAGGATGTGTGTGTTTATTCACACATTCCACTTTCTGAAGGGAGCTTTCTGGCAGAGACAAGGGTGAGGTGGGAATTGTGAGGGCAATCACAGGCACCAGCCTCCTGGCAAGAAGTAGAGGAAAACTGAAGTAAATAAACCTCCCCGATACTCTATCAGCTAATCCTTTCCGCTTCCAAGCAATGAATCAAATAGCTAAACACTCCATGCTACAACAATAAGGAAAAGCAAAAACTACAAGAGAATAAACCTGTACAATAATTAATTACTGCTTTCTCAAGTCTGAAATAAAGCTTTTCCAAGTTTCCCTTCGACTTCCCGAGGAACATGCAAGGGTTGCTGGTAGCTTCCTACTTCTGTTACAAGGTGTCATTCTTGGTTACAATTAACTGTGTCCCAAGGCTCTGTTACACATCCTGCAAGTGAAAAGTTCTCATTCAAGCTGAAGATGGGCCTCCCTGACCATCATTTGCTCCTGTTGGCCACTGTCACCAAGCTCCACCTCCCACCTCCCCAAGAACACTCTTCTACCAAGTGCCCAAGCCAGGTGTCTCCTGCAGGGAGTTTTACTTCCCAGGTTATGTCTGCTCTTTACAAAGAATACATACAACATCCAGAACCTACATACAACCTTTTTGATCTTGTTGGAAATCAATACGCTCACTCTTGTGACCTACTGGTTATAATGAGGTCACCCTTCTCCCATGTGAAACTAGGGAGCCAGTTTCACATCTTAAAGATGTATGAAAGGAATTCACACAAATATGATTGATGTAGACATTAATTATGTTTGAGTCATAAGCCTCTTTCATTGTCTTTCCATGAGATGCTAACAGACAGCTCTTCTCTTTCTGGGCTCTTCACTTTTAAATTTCAGATACCAGCTGGCATACATACTACCTTTGTATATTACATCCAGAGAGAGCAAGTATAAAACAACACTAATGAAATACCATTCAATTTCCTCAAAAAATGAAATGAAATAAGTATATTCCTTTGAAGTTGTTCCATTAGAGTTTCCACTGGAAAGTGGTATCCGTCATTTGTAGCCTTCTTCATAAGCAGATCTATATATGAATCTTTAGTCAAAGTACCATGGCAGTTAGAGGTGTGATCTTTATTTTGTAGACAATTTTAACTCTAAAATACCTCCTCCAAAGCAAATTGCCTCAGTGGCAGGCTGCTTCCACAACCCAAACCCACTGTAACTGCTGCACAGTTCTGGAAGGCTGTGAAATGCAAAAAAAAAAAAAGGTTATTATAAAACACTTAAAGCAGGAAAACATTTCCTATGTTACTTGAATAGCTCAACTTAAAATAAGTGGACAAGTCAATGGAGTTGTACTGTAGTAAAAGCAGATAGTGCGTAGAAATGGATAGACCACTGGAGTGGGATGCCAGAGAGCCACTTTCTATTCTGAACTCCTCCATTGGACTGGTAGGTGGCCTCACATGTATTATGCAGCCTTCCACAGCCTCCACCTACTTTGCTATGTGTAGTTTTAACTGTAGAAATATAAATATTTTTCTGTTAAAATCTCACAGTCATACTACCTTAAATTGAGGAAAACTTCAAATTATTTAGATATTCTCTATGTAATTCTCCCAGCCTGATCCTTGCCAGAAGAGGGGTCCATTCAGAAAAGAATAATAATTCTATGTTTTCAAGTAGACACAAATAGCAATATAAAAGATGGGTCCCATTGGTTTTATTAATTGTTAGCTCAGACTATCAGTTCATTCACAAATGATTTAAAATTAATTCAAGTCTATATTATTTATGCATTACTCTTTGTGTTGTTTGTTTTTATTTAATAATTAAAGGATAAAAATGTGAACATTGCTTTGCCTGAGGCTTCTTAGATCAGATATTTCAGAAAAACAACTAAGCCACATAACCTTGCTACATTTATATTGCGGTGAATCTATAATTAACTCTTCTGCTCTGAAGGGAGGCCTGAATTCTTTATTCATTACAGACACTACCTAAAGATAATCATATTTTTATAAGACTAAGATTATGGAGGATAATTATAATTTAAAATAGCCCACCTGAAAGTCCATTTTGAGCACTTTATTTGCCAAAGTGTGTAAATTACTGGAGAAGCTGGATGGAGTATAAAAACATTTTAAGAACTGTAAAATAAAGGCTCTAACTTTTGCTTGCAGTATTTTGGGTTTTTTCCTAACACAGAGGAAGTTTAAATGCATTTTGAAAGCTGTTTATGGGTGAAAACCAGCCCCTTCCTTACATATAAATTTTTCTTGCAGAATTTCAGGGTATGTAGTTATAAAACTACGCTGTTTTAACATAATTGATTTAAAGAGTGCAAGACCCAACAGAGAGACTGTAATCATTGACAGTGGTCAGCAGCCAATGTATAGTAGAGACATATCTTCCTTCTTCCTATACAATACCTTGATTTCTTAAATGGAGCTGATTCAAGAAATACAATGGCATGTATAACTACATTTAACCTTGGTTAATGGCCAAAGTCCCACCCAGCTGGTCACTCACTCCCCATGCTCAGCAGGACAGGAGGATAAAATAGGAAAAAAATAAGAACACTAAAGCTCATGCCTCAAGGTAAAAACAGAAATATTGTTTACCAGTTACCGTGTGGGCAAAGCATGCTTAGCTTGGGGAGCATTAATTTAATTTGTTGCCAGATAAAACAGGTCTGTGTAGTGAGAAACAAAAACACTAAACCACCTTTCCTTCCTCCTCTCCCAGGCTCAGCTTCACTCCTTCCCTCCAGACTCCTCTTCCCTGTGAGAGGGAGACAGGGCAGCCCCTGNCTTCCAGGCTGGATGGTCATTTTCTATTTAACTGCTCTATATTTTGATCACAATTGTTACCATTCTTTTAATCTTTTTCTGATATAATATATACTTTTTGAGGTGAGAGGGATTGGAGTGGCCTGAAGTACTCAAGATCTGGGCATATGGCAGATTTAAATAGGAGCACAATTTCATTCTCTCCTTATAACTTCCAACTGATTCACTTTTTTGATGGTTTCTGAGCGTAGACATTTTGTGCCAGCAGCTGTCATACCTCCAAGATCTCATTCTTCAGCAATCATAATCTATCACTTTGTAGGTGATGTTAGGATTGTTCTCTTCACACTTGCATTGTTTTGCTTTTGTTTACTCTAAATTCTAACATGTTTTTTCCTGCAACTACTTCATGCAGTTCATTGCAGATGGTCTTTATTGCCACTGACAGCAAAATATTGCAAGATCATCCATGACCGTGTTGACTAGCAGAGACTGGGCACAAATTTCACTTCTTAATAACTGCCATGATACAGTCAAGCATCAGTGTTAGAGACAGTAACAGCTTTTTATTATCCCATTGCCTTTGCATCTGTTTTATGGGCGAACACACTAAAAAACTCCTCCAGACAAAGGAAGCTCATGGAAACCGCTGACAACTGTGTGAGCTTGAACATGAGAACATCCTTTTGAGGTCTGTCTAATGCAAAACAATTCCCTAAATGCAGTGCAAAGGTGGTACAATCTGAGAAAAAGATGTACTTCATTTTTAGAAATATCAGATTTACACATCATCCTGGGTGGGACAAACATGACTACACAGCATACAGTAACACCTTACAAAAAGGCTACCAGCACCACAACTTCTATCCCTATGTGGGGGATAGGACAACTGCTGGACAGTTGTCAAAAATATATTTGATACTGTAAAGACAGATCAAATACAAAACATTCTTCAATACTTATTCACAGGCAGAACAAACTCTCAAGCACTCAAGCTCACACAGGTTTTAGATAATGAAAGATCCAATTATTTTAGATAGTAATTGCTGGTATTGAGCTGTCTTAAGAATATTTGTGTTTTTCGAGATTAGTCTTTCTGCCTTGAATAATTTGCTTGGCAGTTTCAACACCAGCTGCGTTGTGAAAAAGGAGATGGGCAACATTTTGGTCCAACAGATAACATGACACTTTCTGTTCAAGGGACTGGGTGTTCTTAATTAACTTGCTGCAAGACCCACACATCACCATTTGGAGGGTATGAAAGCAGAGGGGTAAAGAAGAAAACTGAAGGATGGTTGCTTTTTATCCTCTTTTAATGAAATTTCTGCTCAAACCTTTAGAAAACCTTTCTTTTTGATGGAATCGGAGTTCCAGTATAACATATTTTGAATAGTTGACTCTAAATGAAATCTGATTCACCCCATTTCCTATAACGTGAACCAGCACAGATCGCCAGAGGCAGAAGCATAGCTGTGAATCTATGATCCTGCTGCAAAATTTCCTTTAATACCACAGCCCAGGACAGTACTTGCTTGGTGATTCAAAGAAACTGGGTAGTTACAGTTTGATAGTCAAAGGTGGTTTGTCCTTAACCATGAGGTGCAGATGAAAAGAAATACAATATCTAAGAGATAAAAATACTCTCCCAGTACTACTTACTGTGTTTCACCCTGACCAAGTCAAAGTTATGTATCTAGTCCTACCTTTTTTTCTATCCAGTTGTAATGACAGCACCTCAGAACCAGGTCTTACAAAGTTAACTGTCTGGCACCAGTTGGCCTAATAACTATATTTTCTTCACTTTTAAGGCTTTTTTTTTTCCACCACATGTTTTCCTCTTAGTGAGGAAACCATAGTTATGCTTAGCATTCTGCTCTACTCCTTTCACCTCGGGTCAAAAGGCTGTTCTAGCGCATATGCCTACTTATTTCAGCTTTCTTCATCTTGGTGACCTCTGGAAGAAAAGGTTTGCTGTGTAGAACAGCATGTACTAGAACTAAAAAAAGGAAAAAGCACACAGCCTTGTTCGTGCAAAGACCTTCATTCCCATGAGTATTACTCATGTTCACAGAACTGAATATTGCTTGAAGCTGGCCTCAAAATGAGAGCAAACAACACATTGATAAATGGACTGGAAAAGGCTGTCCAGTTACACTGCCACTTTTATAAGCACAACAGCATGATTTTCTCAAGTCTCTGAGTGAGTAATAAGAACATTTCAAAGTCAAGCAAGAAAACGTCTGTCATATGATCTGTTGGGCCGTTCGGAGGTCAGGGCTTAATGGTTAGGATGGAACAGACACAATTATATATGTTCACCTTTGGGAGAGAAAGAAAACTTGTTCTAGTCCATGTCACGTACCCAGCTCTTGTTAGGTTTTTCAGGTTTTGTTTTTCACTTTTCTCAAAGACTTGAGACAGAGAAAGCAGCTCAAGTAACCCCCCAACTTTTCTTTGAGGCATTTCACAGTACAACTTCAGGGTTTCTAATTCTTCATTATTTAAAAATAGAAGTTCTCAGAAAACATAGAGAACAGTCTTGGAACTTGCCTCAAATCACATGTGCTTTATGGTCCTAAATACTGAAGAACAAAAAGAGAAAAACCAATCAATTTAACCAATGTCCACTGCTATTTGTACAGCACACTGATGCAGACAGGTGGAACACAGAGAAACAGTATTAATTGTTCATGTACTCATATTTCCCATTTGCATGGTATTTAAGTTTCTCAGGTTCTCTGAATGAAAAGGATTCTCACATTTCCAGGCTTTAGCCTAGATGTAAAGATTTGGATGAGTGTGTAGCATCCAGAAATAGGGAATGTAAGCCAGTATCTATTTTGGATTTGGATGTGCCTATACAGGGACAAGGACCAGAGCAGCAAATAAGCCAAATCAGCAGTAACATTAGTGTTTCTCCTTTAACTCTGTTTTAGGACAGTGTTCAAACCCAAGTTTTTTATATATATATTTTTATAGTTCCCTATTCTGATGGCAGACTGTAGGAAAACACATGTGAATGAAGGATCTGGGCACAAACTGAAACACAGGAGTTTCCATCTGAACATCAGGAAACAGTTTTTTACTGTGAGGGTGACTGAACACTGGCACAGGTTGCCCAGAGAGGATATGGAGTTTCCATGCTTGGAGATATTCAAAAGTGTCTGGACGCAGCCCTAGGCAGCTTGTTGTAGGTGACTTTGCTTGAGCAGGGGAGGGGGACCAGGTGACTTCCAGTGGTTCCCTCCAACCTCAAACATTCTGCAGTTTTGTGGTTCTGTGACTCTGTGATCTAAGCTCCATAATAAATAATTAAATTAAGGTAAATATAAGCAGTACTATGAGTAGTTTCCAGCACTATCCTTGATTTAGGTGCTGTGAATTAGGTACTAGGGGACAAAGAGAATAAATCTGTGGAAAAAATGTGTTAATAAAGACCAGTTTCATTAAGCTGATGGGCTGCCATTTTTTTTATTAGCAATAGCTTTTGAAATATGTACCAGTTTGTCCTAGTGGGAAAACCATGTCAGATACCACAAAAAATAAATTATGATCTTTCTAAGTGGGCTGGTTTTCTTGTAATAACACAGTCTAGGGTTAGAAGCAGAAGCATCTTCTGATGAACAATATTATTTAAAAACCTGCAAAGATTTGTGGCACATGTAATTCAGATGAATTATCTTAGTAGTTTAAGCATTTGCTGATAAAACACAAACGAAACTTCATACATCAAATACAGCAAAAGAGAAGTGTGCATAATTTGGTACTAATGTTACAGGAGATGGAAAGATAGAACAATCCCTTATAATGCACGACATGAATTAGCTGTTCTTTCAACAGTGAACAGTGAGAATTCAGAATTAGAACTTAAGATGTGATGAATTTCAGGTGCAAAAGACAAACTACCATGTTTAAAGAAAAAATCTGAAAAGAAACAAAACATTCTATGTCCTTCAGCACCCCACACTGCTAATGAACATGCTCAAAACCCAAGTAGTTTGAACCAGGCTATTTCACAGAATCACAGAATCACAGAATAGTCAGGGTTGGAAGGGAGCTCTGGAGATCATCTAGTCCAATTCCCCCGCCAGAGCAGGGTCACCTACAACAGGTTGCACAGGACAGCGTCCAGGCGGGTTTTGAATGTCTCCAGAGTGGGAGACTCCACAACCTCTCTGGGCAGCCTGTTTCAGTGCTCCACCACCCTCAAAGTAAAGAAGTTCCTCCTCATGTTAAGATGGAACTTCCTATGTTCAAGTTTGTGCCCAATACCCCTCGTCCTATCAATGGGCACCACTGAGAAAAGACTGCAAGTCATGATATACTGGCATTCTGTGATTCTTATACACTTTCTCTGGATAACCAGTATCAAAGCAGGCCTCTGACTTTACATTGGTTTTGGTACCGGCACATTGCAAATTGTAGGGTTGAGGAGTAATGTGCTCTGTTGACGTACAGGTGGTGATACAGAACCAGAAAAATAAATAGTTAAGAATAAAGACATAGAGTAAGCAGATGAGAAGAAAGTCATAGTAAAAATCAGAATGAGATGCTTCTTTAAGAAGTGTCTATTTCTGAGATAACAAGCTCTCACTCAGCACAGAACAGGAAGATAATGTGAAAAACTTCCCTGGATCAAATTTTCCTTGTACAGTAAGAGCACATTTAGCACTTCTGTGCTGACACCTATTTTCATTTCTGAAATGTCCTGCTGTTCTTCTTAGCTTGTTTTCCTAAAGCTACTGTGGCCTTCTTTCCCCAGCAATGGATCTTGACCAACAGTGGGTGCCTATACTGTATTACCATACAGCCACTGATTTGAATGTCTTTGCACAGCAGTTGCAGGTATGGTCCCTGATGACTACCTTCACTATTCCTACCTTAACTACTCAGCAATTGTGGTATTGCAGCCTTGCTTACTACAGAGGAGATATGATATCATATGATGTTAAGATATTACAGCATCTTTTCATACCAATGATGATTAATGAGAGGAAAAAAGGGAATATTTTTTAGTGATGTCTGTTCGGAGCATATACTCAGCAGCTTTCTACAAAAAATGTAAGATTTTGCACAGGTTTTGGACCACAAAGGAACATCTGACAAACAGCCTGTTATTCCACGTCTAGATCTTCTCCAAGTGGAACGACAAACAAAACACTCCCTAATGACAGGTGCTGTATCATGAGCTTAGAAGGGTCACGAATCTACTGCTATTAAAATTAGCCCATTGTTCCACCAATCAAGTGCAACTCTTCTATTTGTTCCCACAGGCTATAATTTGTTGCTTGCACTCAGGGCCACAGATGAAGTTGCAGTCCATAGGGAATGTGAGAGGTGTCCATTAGGAGTCTGTCTACCAACCACCATCTAGGCTCAAACACATGGGCAATTATGCACTCATTATTTCTTAAGAAAGTAAATAAATACCTTGTTTGTATCAGGTTACTGTAAATAAGTGAAAATCTCTGCTACTTACCAGTAATCAGTGGGAAGAGATTTGAAAAGAAGTCAAATTATAGCAGAGAGTTTGTACTCAGATACTATCAGCAGATACCTCATAAACAATTTGAAATCAAATCGCAAAAACATGCAGGAAAACTCTGTCAAGTTAGTGAAAGTAGGGGTGGGTTGAGGTGGCTTTTTCTCCTTTTTTATTATTGTTTTTCTGTCATCACTTGAGATTTCATGTTGGACTTCGCAGCACAGATGTAAAACATTACATTTATCAGACTGAGTAGTTCTCATGGTACATCAACAGGGTTATACTATCTTTCACAAGACAGTAAACATAAGAACAACCAAAAGGGAAATTTTAATCAGCTATCTATTACACTACAAGATTTATTTGTTTCTCAGTCAGACTGTTAGTCAGGGATCTGAAATTGTTTCTGTTGCAGGTTAAGAAATAAAAATAACAATATAGAATAGGCACAGCAGCTAGTTCCAATCCACATTGTGGTTCCCCAGGTCCCTACTCCTTTTGAGATTTAGTGGACCACTTATAAATTTAATTTTAAGAAAGGGAGTAACCCCTTTAGAACTGATGGGTCTGTTTCAAAGTACTTTAATATTATGGTAGATTGAGGCTTATGGTTTCCTTCCAAAAGCATGCGAATCTGCTAAACTTCTGTGGGATGAAGTCTTTGTAATTAATCCATCACTTTAATGTTAATTTCTTTCTTAATGATAATGTATGTTGAAATGGAATTATAGGCAGCTAGGTTTAATTATCTAATCTAGGTTTAATTATCTAATTATCTAATGACCTAATTATTGCATGCATAATTGTGATAATCAGTAAACAGTCACCAAAAATTCATTACCATTTGAAAAAACACATCTAAGTGCCTATATTTCAGAAATATACTCACTGTCTCAGAGCTCAACCATTTGTAAAATTCAGAAGTTTTCTTAGGGTAAATTACCAAAGAATGACCCCAAGAATCCAACGTGTTTGCATCTGCTCATCATATTTTTTCCATAAGTGACAGAGGTATAGTACTAGAAGACACTGATTTGGATATCAAGTCTGGTCTCCTCCAAGATAATTTATCTTAAAAGTCCCTTCCTAAGGTGAAGTTCAGGGCTTTTATGCTGGAAATATTTTCACCCTTCTTGCTTTGAATGGAATGCAGTTGCAAAACCTGGTTGTGTTAAAGCAGCTACGGAATTTCTGCCCAATTTCCATCCTTCATTTACTGACAGACAACTTTTACATATGCACTTTTGGGCCAATTTTATTTAGCAAATTTTCCCTTCTTAACATGTACCATGCTGAGAGAAGTCAAATGAGCACCAATCATCTCTGAACCTTCACTTTGCTAGGGAAAGCAAGACAAGACCTAGTGTCACTTGACTTCTAAGATGATGCTCACACTCCAACTCTGCAGCTGTCCTGTCAGTCTATCTCATTAACACTGCCCAGATCGTACTGTCAGTAGAGAACCTCTCACTAATGAGAAATCATTATATCTTAGATCCCTACAGCATTCCACAGCATTTAACATTGCTTACTGTTTCCTAAAACAGGACATGAAACCAGTCAGTCTCATTGGGTAAGAAGGCGAACATGCATCTTAAAGCAATCTGGACTTCCCACTTACTCACAATTCTGTCACACTACTGCCATGTGTTCAAACTCCATGTATCAATAATTTTGTGGATTCATTCAGTGCTAAAGACCAGAGCCTCCAGCCTGCCTTCAAGAAAGAGCAGGCCTTTGATGTTACCAAGAAAATAGCACTAGGATACCTCTTCTTTCCAAGCAAATTAATACTTCTTTTAATTGAAATTCTCTTGTGACAGCCCAGAAATTCAGATTACTGTATGCATCCCATTTCCCTGTAGGCCACCGAAAGATATAACATGTAGAGGGGGAAAAAAAAAGAAAGACAGAAAAAAGGAAAAAGAACCCACAGATAAGACATTTGTAGATAATCTCTTCCTTTTTTTTTTAAGGTTTTGTTATGTCCTGGTTTGAGGTAAAACAGGACCAATTTTTTTCCATAACTTTGTTTCTTAGCTGGGCCTTTTCTAACTACTGAAATTAACAGCATATT
>VZSZ01006435.1:43843-55871 GCA_013398815.1 Ibidorhyncha struthersii | reverse complement strand
TCTTTTTTTCTCTCTCTCTCTCACTCTCTCTTTCTTCACTTCAGTTGTCTGCCTTTGGTCCCAATCCTGAATGCAGATCCGGAATTCAGTTCCCGTTCATCACTGAGTCCAGCCTGGGACTGCCCCAGTACCAGCCGGTGTCATGATCGTCATCTTGGGAGCTTGATATGGTTTTGTATATACTTTATTATTTCCTTTTTAATTTATTATTAATATCTCATTAAAGTAGTTTAGTTCCTTCTAAACTCATGAGTGTCTTTTTCCCTCCTCTGCCTCTCTTTTTGAAGAGGGGTAGAGGGGAGCATCTGTCGGTCCTATCTGGGGTCCCCCACAACCCCAGTGGCTGATTTGGCCTAAACCATGACACGTTGTTACTGGAAAGGTTTTGCCACTTAAAAAAAAAAAAAAAAGATCTTTAGGTTCAGGACAGTATTTCATTTTGAGCTTTAAGCTAAACATATAGGAAAACAAACATCCAAAACCTAAAAAATGACCAACCTATTTTACAGGTAATTCATTCAGTGATTCAATTCAGTAGGTATTTCTAAGTGTTCTTTGCTCTTCTGAATTTGCCTTAGAGCCTTCCTTCTTTGGAATAACATTTGAAAACCATGTTGGAGTAACATTTGAAAAAATAGGATGCTGCTCATCCTTTTCCAGTTAAAACAAATAAAACATACAAGAAAAAAGAAACTGAGCTCACTGTGGACCATATCTACACTATTTTGGATGCCATCAGCTAACAAAACACTGTGAGATGTTTCCTGAGACTTATTTAAAACCCACCAGCATACCCTGCTCATATTCAAGAAAACTGTGATCAAGTTAAAAGTAGGAGGGAAATGAGAAACTTTACATTATATAGGCATTATAAGACCACATTTCTGACTGACTATGAAGAAAGAATCCAGAAAGGTTGGAAGCAGCTGCTTATCACAGTGAATTAGGAAATTCAATATTTCAGCAAAACAAGTGTTCCTCCTTACAATCACAACCATTTCACATGTGATTTCATTCCAGTCTTAATATGAGTGTTTGGACAGTCAGCTTCTGAAGGGATTTGAAAATGTGGTTCTACAAAAAACAGGTGGAATTTGAGCCATCTTCAGTTTCAGTAAAAAAGTTTAACCTATGCTATAGAATCCATCTCCTTCTATTACTGTTATTTATACCAGTAAGTATAAGTTGAACTATGGAAGCAGAGCCCAAATTAAGTACTCAGGCTCCTTCAAAGTACTTCATCATAACACAAATTGAAGAGCTGCTGCTTGTGAAAGGGGTCATGTACAAAACACATCAAAAATATCAATGGATTTGTTGGCTGTGAGATGTTCTTTGAAGTGAAACATGGGCCACAAAAGTGGATCAGTGTATTTTAGATGTTTCTAAATCTTTCCTGTGCTTCATACTGACATTGCAACAGGAGCACAACATGCTGTCCGTGAACTCTCTTGTAGACCTTGACTGTTTTCCATTGAGAAACAGTCTTGAAGAATGTTGCCTGTACTGATTTCATCAATATGGCAGCACTTTCTTAACCAGATAAATCTGGAATTCTTCTTTATTTTACATGCCTTATGTCAGTCAGAACAGGACTGCACTGAGCAGCACAAGCATTTGAAAATAAATATGTTCTCCAAAAAACTCATAAACACACTTCTGCTTTCAGTCAGAATAGAATAGAGCACAGTCCAAACTGTGTTTCATCCAGGATGAGGCTCTGTGTATGTAGCTGATAGATGTCACTAGGTTACTATAGAAATCACAAGAGTTGAAATTCAGTATATGAATGCAAACACTATTCTACAATATTTCAGAAGAATAGGTGGAGGTAAAAAATCCTCAGAGAAATACTTTAACAGCTACTGTCCTCCAGACAGTGTTAATTAGAAACAATTCCTGCAGCAGAAATGTATTTTTAGAAACTCTGAAGACAGCAGGTGCTTGTTACTCAAATTAATTCTGTCATTTTTTTAAGACTGACAGCAGCTACAGAAGTAGACATTTCCCTAGAGATATCCTTGGAGAACACACACTTAAACTCATCATCTTCATTTGGTGCATACTTGCTACTCCCAATATTAACAAGATCTACAGGTAGTTCAAATGCATGGACTTAGTCAAATTGTCCACATAATATTACTTACAAACTCTTGGATTTCCAAGTAGTGTTGTTCACCATTATCATTATATCACAATTAATAGTGTATTAGGAGAAACAATGACTTTATAACAATGACATCTGTAGAGTCTGAAACTCTATGCTGAAAGTCATCAAAGACAGGACTTCATAGAGAAGTGGCACATCCCAGAATTCTTGCTTGGATTGTGAATTACCTTTGTGGTTTCCACTATTTCTGAAGTTACTCATCTGTCATAAATAATTTTTTATCACCTTAAAGTGAATGTGTTGGTGAATCATCCTGCCATTCCTATGTTACTTGATCTGCGCTCAGAGTGATGGATGGTGTCCTTAGAACCTCTGAAATGAACTACAGCCCTCTTGTTATTCCCTGTCCTTCATATTAGTAAGATTCTTCAAGATGAGTATCAGAAAAGCATCTTCTACGTATGCATGTATTTCTATAATAAGCAATGTAGTCTGTGCTCACTGATCTTGCTCTGGACAAATGATCATCTTTACTAAACTCTCCTTTCTGCTAGTTTTGGAAGAAGTGGTTTTGCATCACGTGTAACTGAGCCGTATAATGAGAGCGGGATAGTGTCATTGGCACAGTGGCTACTTCTCCAACACCTTGCAGCTTGTCATCTGCAACATTCTCAAGATCACCTAGCATTCCCAGTGTTAGAAATTGTGCCCTTGTAACAAAATACAACTGATATTAAACCAAATTGCTCTTTTAAGGAAAAGAAGAGAGAAAGAAAAAAAACCAAAACACTGTGACTATGCCAGAAAAGCATTCATTTATTATTAATTTCAGTGAAAATCAGGTCTTAAAACAGAGTCTCCAGGATCTTGCTGATCAGATGACTGCTTCTCCTTTTAAATTTCTCACATTGCAAAAGTTTCTCCATGTCTCCTTTTCCTACTTTTAGGAGAAGACTGTTAAAAATAGATAACTCTTACAGTGATGGCTGAATTATGGAGGAAATCTGAAGGAGACCTGTTTTACAGAGTCTTATTTAAGGATTACAATCAACAAGTGTCATTTGCCTTCTGTCTTCTGCCTTTCACTTTGGTAAATTATTTGTAACCATGCAGAGAAACCTGTCTATTCCCCATTTTTTGTTGGGTAACATTTTTTTTTCCCCACGAGTCAATTATTACAACAATTCATCAGGTAATTAATGGAGCATAACTTTTTTTCTGCAGTAAATGTTTTTACATCACCCTTACTCTCTACATTTATTAAATTTGTTTTTTTTCTGCAGGCTCCCGTAAGAAAAAAAAACACACTAAATGTTGATTAGACCCATAAGGGTCCACTACCTCTATTTTACCTTACTAAAAGTGATCTTTGGTATACGACTCAATTAAAAAAAGTAGCCTTAAGCTGAGATGAAAGACAAATTCAAAGTTCTTTTACTTCCAAGGCCTTTCTGGGTACGCAGCTTAGAGAAGATGCAAAGCTCAGCTAACCTGTGAACAGGCTCATTTGGAAGGAAGCGTTTGGATGAGTTTGGCAAATACTTTGTTTATTTTTCCTCTGACGTCTCCATGAAAAATTATTACACCAGCCCAAGGAAACCAAATGGGAAGAAGGCATATTTTGTATGCTAAGGTTGTAAAAATGTTACTGAAGCTATCACACTTTACCACATAAAGCAGACAACTGGGCCTGAAGAATAGCAACACTTTAGTCTCAGCTACACAATTTTCCCTTCTTCCAATGTGTTTTCTGGAATGGGTAAGGTCTTCCATGAAATTACATGAGGCACTAATTGCTGGGCCTTGAAATACTTCCAGCAGGGTGAAAGCATACTCCAGAGTCTCATCCCACCAAGGGTAATATCAAAGTGAAGACATCCATCTAAGTAAGACCTGTACCTCTGCTTGTACCCAGCTTGACATGCTGAGTCATATAAAAGCTACTGTCATGCAGAGGATAAAAATAAGTCAGGCTGGAACCCAGTCTCACCTTGATCCTGACAACACAGATTAAAAGTGTAGGGCAAGTGGATTTCCTTTACTCATGAGAAACCTCTACAAACGTGTCCCCTCACAATGTTGGACTAACACATCATTCAGGATGTAGGACCATTTGCCTCTGCTCTGTTTCATGATTTTGACTGCTTCAGCAGGAACACAAATCAGGAGCCTCCTGCTTACACCAGACTCCCTGTCCAAGTCTGATCCACCATGTGCCTTTGCCTCTAAGACTCCATTAACCCTGATTTATCATACAGAATGGCAGGCCAGAAAATATTTTATTTTATTACAACTACTATACCATGCTTTCAGTAGAAGTGCAGTGTAGAACTTTACTTTTTGCAGCATAAAACTTTTGCACTCTACGCAACTACTGCCCATGATTCTGCAGTGCTGGAGCTGTAACCCTGAAGCCCCAGTTCACAGCAGGACACCAAGGGTAAGTACATGGACATTTGAGAAGAACCTCCGCTCATTGCATGGAAGCAGCAGAAAAACACTCTTTTGTTAGTTAAATGTGGTATCTTGCCATGCCATAATCATTTGCCAGCTAAGTCCATCCGCAGAGTGGGCTTTCACTGTCAGTAAATAAAGATTATTCTGATTAGTTTGTTTTTATCTTTAAAGATATAAGACTGGTTCCTTCTCAAAACAATCAAATAAGAAAACAAACAATCCTCGTTTTCACATACACACCCTCCAAAAAAAACCCAACCGAATACCAAAACCAAACTCCAACCCTCAAAAAATCCCAAGGCCCCATCTGGAAAGAATGAAAAAAAACCTGTACAGTTACTTTGTTCCTCACATTATCAGCACTGTTGAGAAATACAGTCTGTAGACAATGTGGTATAACAGCTAATACTCATTAGCCTTTCAACAGCAACCCAAATGTATTGTGTGGCTAATATTCTGCTCAGATTTCCTGTAGGAGTCATGGGTGGCCCAGCGACCTCAGCACTTTGACTCCTCTTTGCTCCATACATTAAACAATAAGACTGGCTTTAAGGCATGTGTTGCACAACTGGGCTCACAACCCTCATCAAATCAGATCTGACTTGCAAGGCAGCAAGCCACACATTCATGTGTACAAAATGAGAAATATCTGGGATTTGAGTACCACCTTCTGATGAATACATCACAACACTAAGGTAGAAAGATGGAATACAATGAGGATTTATATTATTTCACATAACATTGACAACCCTAGCAATTATGCTGTAAAATGTTATCACTTTTCTGGTACTGGGAGAAATGGCATCAACAAAGCTACTTAGCAGATAATGTTGCAAAGCTAGGGAGTGTTCTGAGCGTATTTTGCAGATGAAGAATTTGTCTTAGACACAAAGTAATTTGCAGTACGTAAACATATGACGTGTGAAAGCCATCCTGATATCCAGTGAGTAAGCCACTCAAGCACCTATGAAAAAGCTGTAAAGCAGCCATTTTATTTCACTTAGCCAGGTATTTGCTATGAATATTAATATGTAGCAGGGACATACATTCACATATAAAGCCGCAAGAAAGTTTAAATAGGTTTTTGTTCAGACAGTGAGCAAGAGAGGGTGGAGGGATATACATTTTTGTACTGATCCAAAAAGTGAAACACATAATTCAAATCTGGGTGCATTTTTAAAGCACATTTATAATATTCATACAGCAAACCCCCAAGTTCCATACTAAGCACTGAAATTTTAATTCAGACTTCTTCTTGTAGAGGTTTGTATATCAGGAGATTATTATATTCTAAGCCACATGAAAAGAATATGGCAAGCAAATTACTGCAAGTCCATGGTTACTAGTGATATTAAGATTAAACTTTGCAAGTGAAACCTACCCCTTTAGCTCAGGAAGCTAATGCCATCTTCCAGGAGACAGGCTGTATCAAGCACCACGATTTTCTGCACAGCAGAAAGCTTCTATGATCTGCTTTCATTTACAACTAGGTACTTAGATGGTTTGAGAGTAAAGTTTAGCCCAGTAGTTTCAACACAATTTTTACACAGTCACCCTCTATATCAACGGAGATCACATGTTGTATATCCTTTAGGATTTCTGCGTATCCAGCTAAGACTTCTAAGTTTATTTATAAATTCAGATGTTTTTATCTTGGTGGCAAGTTTTGTGTGTGTGTGTGTGTGTGCATGAGAAGGTGGGTGAATTGGAATTCAGTGTAAAACATAGTATGGCTTTAACACTGATGCTTTTAGCTAGATTACTTTGTCTCTTCTATTCATAAACAATGCAATAAAAAGATACTGCTTTGTCAATAGAACATAATTACATCTTTTATAGCAGCTGGTTTTTGTATTTCCAGTTTTCACACTAATCCCAGGATCCTATTTTATTATCCACCTCAAAGCAATTCCCATCTGAATGCACTTTTCTTCATACTCCTCCCCCCCTCACAGCAAAATTTTAGGGCTGAACATCAGTCACCGCCAGGTTCCCTCAGCATTAAACCAGACTCAAAACTGGACCTCAGGCTTAACTGTAACACACAAAGTTCAGAATAAAAAATGGAAAAAAAAAAAGTAGCCAGAAATCCCAGACTAATGCTTATTATGACAATAAATGCAATGGTTAAGAAAAGAGACTTCCCACCTACCTCATAGCTGTCATAGTGAATTTCAAGTGTTTTCTAGGAAAAAATTTATAAATCTAAAGTGTTGTTGGTCAATAATTAATATAATTCACTTCTGCTATTAATACAGCCACTCATGAAGCTGCAATTTGTTTACTTCTCCAGCACTTTCCAGTTATTTTACACAGTTCTTTTCTAATACAGGAGATATCATTCACACCTTTTGTTTCTTTTGCTAAAGTCTCAGCCTCAAGAGAGCATGCAAGGGGAAGACTGTGACCTGAACACAGCACAGGAGTTTTCAAGTCAGACAACGGCTGTGGATTCCCCTGTCTAGCTGGACACAGTCTTTGTTGCAGTTGACAACCCAACGAGCAACCTTTGCTGCAGTACATGAGAGCCAGGCAGTCCCTTGTGGATTCCCTTATCAGCACATCTAGTCTGAGGCACAAGTTGTTTTATAAAAACATTCCTGTTTCCAAGTCAGCTGCTTCCAAAAAAAACACCTGTGTGAGTTTAAGTTATCATTTACTCCTGGTCTATATGGACTGAAGAGCTTCAACACAGATGATGATTCATACCCTGAAATAAGAAAATTAGCCTTCATCTCAAAAAGCCTTCATCCCTGTTCTGCAGTTATTACCATTTATGATACATCAGCCCCCAAAAAGCCCAAGCAAGCCAAAAAACTTTACAACGGGAAAAAAAAAAAAAAGTAAGTAGTTTTTATATTGAGAACTCAGAGTTCAAACACACAAAAGATTATACCAGCTATCATTTTCAGCTCAGAAGGACATAGAAAGTGATCAACCTGCCAGAAGTCACACACAAAACCTTGGTCGAGAGAGATACAAACACAAGCATCCACTCTGGCGTCTGGAGATATAGTGTCACACACACACATGAACAAACATGCATTTGTCACATAGTGAATGGGCATCATCTGTCTTAAGGAAAAGCCCCAAATCTGCTCTATTATTTCAGTGATGCATTGTCATCCTTAAAAATCTGTCTTGAAAAGGGGTCAGAAAATAAGGAAGCTACCAGACTCTATCCAATATTTCAGGTGCTATTCCTGAATTGTTTATAAGTGAAGGTTAGAAGCCCCAAAGGAGCTTAGCCAACTTGTGTTTCCTTACAGAGAAACCTCATCGCAGCAGCAGCTCTGCAGTATTCAGCAGTTATTTTCAGAGGTCACAGCTGCATGCAGAGCACACAGTGTTCCTGCAAACTGTGTTCCTAGTCTGTGGAGTCAGAAATCCCTTGTGTGATTTATAATCTTCATGTTTCCCTCATCTGATATTGTTAAAATAAGGATGCATTTCTCTTGTGGCATTTTCATTCCCATAGACACCTTGTACGAGATATCATTATGGCCTCAACCAACGCACAAATAGTTTAAGAGTAAAACAAAAAGCACTCTGAGCACATGCAAACAGACAGAGAGATTGGGCTTCTTATTTAATTTAAAATCCCAGAGTAGTTTTACAGGGTGAGTGAGATGAAAACCCTCAATAAAGGTGATGTTCTGTGGGCTAGAATATATCATCCTAATATAAAGATTGATTTAACCAGCTGAATGAAGGAGAGAAAATGGAAAAAGATTGGAAAAGGGCAAAACTCCCAGACTTTTTAACTGTTATATTTCATGGGTACATTTGGTCATGTTTTGCTTGATGCAGTATCTGCAGCAATCATCAACTGCCAGTGATGAGCTGCTCAGTGCTTGGTTCTGTTCAGAAGAGGGCTGCAGCTGGAGTGACTCTGCTGCATCCTGCGGTGGCCCTCAGGTTGGAGAGGAAGGAGTTTTGTCCTTTAAGCCGTCTTGGAAAACAACAGACTATTTTTCACAGGTGTCCTTTTACAATGGCATGTGTTTCCATGGTGCTGGGCGAGCTGTGATGTAGGTCTGCAGAGGGAATGAGGACCTCTGTGCCTCACTGCCACCCCGCACTGCTCCTGGGTTTGTGCTGAGCAGTCAGGTCTCCATGCAGAGGAAGAAATTGGGGTGACAATCACACCTAACACAGGCTCTCCAGATGTAGAAGCTCTAGACTACAGAGGTGTCAGAGCTATTTTTGTTTTGCATTAAGCTCTGGTAACACATGGAGTCCGTGGAGCAGGGTTTGTTCCTTTGGATAAAGCACAAGATACTAGTTACTCAGGACTGGAAAAAAATCAGTGCTGGGGAGTGGATTCCTTTTGTTAAGACAGTCTCAGCTCTTGGAGTTACTCTGAGTGCAGGGTCCAATGGACCCAGCAAAGGAGATCAGCTGAAACCATGACAGCAGCAGCTTTTTTCCCATAAATTTCCCCAGGCTGCATGAACTCTGTCTGCTGGTGACTGCATAAGTGCAGCAGACAGATCCCAGTGGTGGTGACCCTGGAAGGAGGTCTGCAAATAGCTGAGCGATTTAATTATGAGAGTAAGATATGAAAGTAATTTTTCTTCCTTACTGTTGCTGATACTTACACATATCAGCTTCTACAGAGGAGAAAGTCCATTTGCTCATCCTCTTATCCTTCATTTGCTTCAGGGACCTTCTAATTTAGAAAAGGCCAGCCCATTCAGGATAGTGGCACAGTATCACAAACATACAGATACGTCTGACACAGCTGCTTTATTATAGTATTTGTTTTCCTCATTCAGATATCAAGCAGCCAAAGCGCAGGGATAATAAAGGCTGGTTGGACAATATAAAATCTTGCAGCTTATAAATCAACATCATAAAGTAACAGCCAAAGTTTTCCTCTTTCTAGCTAAGTTATTTTGTATGCCTCTGGCAGCTGGTGTTTCTGGAAGAGATGCAGGCTTACGTGACAAAAATCCTAGAGCACGTGAACTTGAGAATCTCTTGTGTATTTGCAGAAATAAGAAATACAGAAAGGTTAAAATGGTGGAAGAAAGAGGGGTAACAGGCTCTTCTCTGCTTTGATTGAAAAGTAAGGAGAAAGAATGATCTGCAGTAACTGAAAGGACAAATCACTGACAGCAGTGGGAAAGGAGACGAGATCAACTTTGTTTATGCTACGTCGGTAACAACGACATGAAACTCCAGCCTTCTGGATAAGGAAGCCCACGGGATTTTTACAGCAGAGGGAAATTAAGTATTCCAATAAGGAAGACAGAGAAAAGTGGAGAAGATGCAAAATAATGGGCTTTTTGTTTAATCCTCTTGAATCATATATTCTCCTAAACCAGCCAGGGCAATACATAAGACCACAGTGGCAAATAGATTTCTTTTGATGCTGTTGGTTTCAGAAGAAGAGGTTCTAGCACTCCCTGGAGCCAAATAAGTGTATTTGGTTCTCTTCTGTCTCTGAGTGAGTAAATTCTATGAGGGAGGTATATTTGTGTGACACTGTAGTAAGTGAAAGCCAAGCTTTTATGCACAGATATATTTTTGTAACCCCTTGGGCCTGAGTCAAATTGATTCACACATCACACGCTTTTCCCTTGGAAAAGCAGCTGTGAGAAACTCACCATTTTAAACAGGGAGACAGAAATAACTCCAGCAGACATGGAGGGCGGAAAGGAATTACTCCTCTCACCCTCCTGAGACCTGCCCTTTTGAAGCAGTAGATATCAAACATATCACCATACCGAGGAACACTTCTGTGACTCGGATTAAAAACCAAATCAGGTCACAGTATAATGAGTTCCCTGGTTATGCCTGGACTTTCTGACTAACACACTTAAAGCAGTTGAAAACAGAAGTCCTGTTACAAGGGTGGAATATGGATGTAATTCTGTAACAATAACCCATTGTATTTATTAACTGTAATGCCACTGATAATTCACAATTCAAAAGAACCAGCCAAGAGATCTTTCACTTTGAAGTATCAGTTGTGTACTTACAATCTCTGCAGCCAAGTGACAGTTGCCTTTGCAATATCTTGGCCTGTCCAGCCCACTCTTTCTCCTCAGTGTATTGTCTTGTGGATTCCCACAGCAGCCTCTGTTTGCAGGTCTGAAAGGTAGACTGCTCATTCATTTCCATTAAAAAAAAAAAATTAAAAAAAATCTCTTTAACTTGGTTTTCCTGTATTCTTGGTCTTTGAAAAAATAAATACCTGGGGCAGAAGAGGAGATGGTGAGAACCACAATGGGACTGCTAACCCATACCAGAAACTCCTTACTAATAGTAAAAGCTACTTTCTCTCTAGTGCCAACAGACTTCGTAATCATCAGTGTATAAAGCACTGAGCAGGTACAATGGGTTACATGGGCATTCTGTTAAATGCACAGGAACAGCCCCAGATTTTTAGAGCCCTGTCAATCCTCCATTTTCTCCTATTTCTTCCCCTTGACATACATAAATTACCAAAAGAGGGATCTGAGAGGCAGTGTGGACTACATGATGAAGCATGGTCCTCATGGAAGAAGATCAGTCTCCCTGCTGATGATTTTGTTTATGGTCTATTTTTTATTTTTTTTTTTACCATCTCAGGAAAGTTATGTTATTTCTTTGACTAATTACCTTCATCTCAAACCTGAGAATAACTTCTTGTCTCCTGGTGGAGCTCATTGATTTCAGTGGAATAAGCACTAATGACAATTTGGCACGGGCACATGCTGCAAGGAATTGAAGTTCCTTACAGATACAGTTGGCCAATAAGAGTGTTTTATTATCATTGTCCCATCAATATTTTCAGTCCTTGAAATACCACCATGCTATTAGAATGCCTTTCTGGAAGAGGGAGTCAAAGGCCACATGGGGAACCAAGAACTTCAGTATGCAGTATGCACCACCATTCCTGAACCTTATTGTCATGACAAAAGTAATATTTTCTGTCACTTCTTTCAGTGAATGCTTTTTGGCTCCTACAAAGGGGTTGCAGGCATTAAAACATGGAGGTTACAGGAGGCATAGAGATTTCTGTATTATACACTCGTGTGCAATATCTAATTACACCACTATCACTACACAGGCAGACATGCTGTTTATAACAGCCTACATTAGTTTCTCAAAATACTGTCAGCTTTCTTCCTTCTTTGTTTCAACAATGCTTCATTTTATGCTATTTTTCTCTCAACGTTTACACACACGTAAGCCTTTCGGAGAAGTAAAACTGTTCTACTACATAGTTACAAATGTACATATCAAACCTCCTGAAGCTTTCAGACGCTGGATTCTGTGATGGGCTTTTGTTGTAAAGAAGTTCTCCTTACATTACACGGGTATAGTTAATCTGTGCAAAACAGGTTTTTTTCCCACTTATTCCTGCTATTAAAAAGGCAAGGCAAGGCAAGGCCAGGCAAGGCCAGGCAAGGCCAGGGAAGGCCAGGGAAGGCAAGGCCAGGGAAGGCAAGGCCAGGGAAGGGAAGGCAA
>VZSZ01006435.1:0-41020 GCA_013398815.1 Ibidorhyncha struthersii | reverse complement strand
AAAAAGGTGTCCTTAGACAACTAAACTATAATAAAAATTTTCCTCTTTATCATGGGAGCACATCAGAACACCAGATGGGCATAAATGCTCACCCAACCATCTCTGAGGGTTTGGGAATGGACCATTTAAGAGCTGTTGTTGATAGCTTGTAGACAATGTGGAAATGATCCTGTTTAGAAATAATTCTACTTACGCATTACACATGCTCTGCATTTCTTTCCCCTTTTACTTTATTACTAAGGATGTATGAATGAAAACAGTTTTAAACATCTCATCTGTGCTTATTCTGCTTGTTTGCATCCTCAAGTCTTCTGCTTAAGATGGTATTACCAGCTACAGTAGAAAAGAATGCTGTAGAAAATAAAGACAGTTTAATTTCTTATGGGAAAAAGAAGCATCAGAATGTCAAAAGAATGGACAGATTCTATAATAAAGAAATGCAGAAAACATATTTTTCTTATATTGGAAAGACATATAACAGTGACATTCAAAACTCAGTGAGAGTCCCTGCTGAGAAAAGCACTTAAACACATGCTCAACTTCCAAGTAGTTGCTTATGTCCATCAAACTCAGCAGGGTATGAATATGTATCTGAAGATCTTCAGCTGGATAAATCACTGCTTAACAGAGTAAACCACTGAATTAGGGTCTCAGAGAATTGTTGTTAAGCTATGCACATCTGATTTCAGACAGTAGCACTCTATATATGTGCTCGTTGGGGGTATTGTTCTAAAATCTGATTACATATTACCCTCAGATTTATTTTTTTATAAATTAATTCAGACTAATATACAAAATCATTTTCTGAATTACAATATAAATATTACCCAGAGGCCCCAGGCTTGAAATGTGCTACAAGAGGAAAAAAAAACTGTTCCCACAAAGATTCACTACTCCTATATGTTAGTTTCAGTGAGAATCACTAAGAATAAGATATTCTGGAGAGTGATGTCCAAGAATGTACTAAGACACCTGTGTCTCCTGGAAAACAAACATCAGTAAGTCTTACCCTTCTATACTCTTAAAATACTTTTCATCAATTTCTCCTCTCACCTAACCATGGCTATGGAAAATTTCACTTTACTGCAAGTTGGTCTTTGCAGCCGTACTGGTAGCATTTTGCGCAATAGATAGCGTCTTTCTTTTATGATGTAGCACACCTCTCCAAACTTAGAAAATCAAGCATGACACCTGTATCATATTATTGTGGTCATTATTTCTGCAGTAATTATCCATTAGTAAAATAGACTGTTCAATATTTCTTCCATGGGGTGGATCCCAGCTTGAACTCTAAACCCAGACCGGCCTGAAGTTGTACAAAAACAACAAGTCTTGTGAGAACTATATATGAATTTTATAAAGCTTGTCTCCAGCTATAGGATCTCATTATCATAATCTTTCAAACACAAGCTCAAAGAATATTCAGATGAGAAGTAGTTTTGAAATTATTGTTTTGCTCTATTTACTTAGATGCCATTCCTGTATAACATTCAAGTAGTTTATTTAGAAACTGCCATCACCACCATCATGACACTGAAAGACATATCTCAATGCAAATTCCATAACAGTGAGAAACTAATTCTGTTCCATAAACGCCTATTAGAAAACCAGCCAACTGAAGTGTGTTTCTCCTAATAGCTATTTAAAAGACGAATGATCAGTTTTAAATGGGAAATCTAATTTTGGTTAGATTAAACATTGCATTTCAAAAAGAAAACTTCATCTAAATATAATTGGGTGAAATTACTCTGAATCAGTGCCAAAATCTACTAGTTGAATATAGCTCATTATGGCTTTGCTCTTCGGCTGGAATAACCATTAAAAATCAAATTTCATGTTTGGTGGATTCTAAAGGGTTTTTTAGTCACAGATGTGTCACACAATTCTAAACCTTACACACATTATCTATACCTGTTGTCTATGTTGGTTATTCTGTCATGAGAGGACATATATCACAGAATCACAGAATCACAGAATCACAGCATGGTTGAGGTTAGATGGGACTTCTGGTCTCCATTTACTCCAACCTGCATGCTCAAGCAGGAACATCTACAGCCAGTTGCCTAGGACCATGCTCAGGGGGCTTTTGAATATCTCCAAGGTGGGAAATTCCACAACATCCCTCATATACATTTATATATGTGTGTCTGTATGTGTGTATATATTTATAGCCAAATACATTGATGGTCCAGAACATTTAGCCCATAGTTTCTCACAGTGACTACACTTAGACAGTGAAAGATTTATCAGGGGTAACTGCAACCAGAAATGACTTAGAGAAAATATATCAGGAAATGCGGTTCATTGTTGGGAGTATCCAACACATTCTTCTGCAGTACTTCCCCATTTTTATAAAATAAGCAGGATTGGTTGAAGTGTTGACAATGCTCAGAGAGCATGTTAACTGATCTGAAAGAACATGGAAGATATGAAAATTAAATGTGCAGACAAAAGTTTTGCTTCATGACAGGGAGTAGCAAAAGGTATTGTCTAGACAGAGTTCTGACCAAAACCTCCCAAAAACTGATCAAAATCCTGAACTATATCTACTAAAGCCAAGAGCAAAATATCCCAGAAGTGATAAGCATATTGAATTAGATCTTATTCAGTGTTTTTTGTGAAGTCTAACAGTGTTCCAAAGCTTTCAAATCAAGCTGTAGTAATCCTTCACACTTCAATTTTCATTATATCTTTTCATACAGACTCCCCACTCCAGAAGCAAAAGGGATTGGTACCAGCTGCTGGAAACGAGTGATCCCAGATCAGGTTCTTAATTTGGACAGAACATTTATTCAGTCACAGAATCAGAGAATGGCTTGTGTTGGAAGGGACATTTAAAGGTCATCTAATCCACCCCCCCTGCAATAAGCAGGGACATCTTCAACTAGATCAGGTTGCTCAGAGCCCCATCCAAACTGACCTGGAATGTTTCCAGGAACAGGTCATCTACCACCTCTCTGGGCAACCTACGCCAGTGTTTCACTACCTTCATTGTAAAATTCCTCCTTTTATCTAGTCTGAATCTACCTTCTTTTGGCTTAAAACCATTCCTCCTTGTTCTATTGCAATAGGCCCTGCCAAAATGCCTGTCCCCATCTTTCTTATAAGCCCCCTTTAAGTACTGAAAGGCTGCAATAAGGTCACCCCAGAGCCTTCTCTTCTCCAGGCTGAACAGCCCCAACTCTCTCAGCCTTTCTCCATAAGAGAAGCATTACATCCCTCTCATTTTTGTGACGTCCTCTGGACCTGCTCCAACAGGTCCATTTCTTTCCTGTGCTGAGGGTTTCAGAGCTGGATGCAGTGCTCCAGGCAGGGTCTCACCATAGAGCAGAGGGCAGAATCACTTATTTCAACCTGCTGGCCACGCTTCTTTTGATGCAGCCCAGGATACAGTTGGCTCTCTGGCCTGCGAGCACACATTGTCAGCTCATGTCCAGCTTTTCATCCACCAGTACCCTCAAGTCCTTCTTGGCAAGGCTGCTCTCAATTCTGTCATCCCCCGCCTGTATAGATACTGCAGGCAGCCCTGACCCACAGGCAGGACCTTGCAATTGGCCTTGTTGAACCTCATGAGGTTTACATGGGCCAATTTCTTGAGCTTGTCCAAGTTCCTCTGGATGACACACCATACCACTCAGCTTGGTGTTGACTGCAAACTTGCTGAAGGTGCACTCGCTCTCACTGTCTATGTCACTGATGAAGATATTAAACAGTACTGGTCCCAATATGAATGCCTGAGGGACACCATTTGTCACCACTCTCTATGTGGGCATCGAGCCTTTGACCACTACCCTCTGGATGCAACCATCCACCCAATTCCTCATCCACCTGACAGTCCACCCATAAAATCCATACCTCTACAATTTAAAGAGAAGGATGTTGTGGGGGACAGTGCCGAAGTCCTTACAGAAGTCCAGATAGATGATATCAGTAGCTGTTCCCTTGTCCACTGATGTAGTCACTCCATCACCGAAGGCCACTGGGTTGGTCAGGTATGCTCTTGGTAAAACCACGCTGGCTGTCTCAAATCACCTCCCTGTCCTCCATGTGCCTTACCATAGGTTCTAGGAGGATCTGTTCCGTGATGTTCCCAGAGGTCAGGCAGAGAGGTAGGTAGTTCCCAGGTGTCCTGGTTTAAGCTCACTTGTATTGGTGACTGTCGGGTGAAGTATCACATCCCCTCTGGTAGGGCTGTCTACTGTGTGGCTTAAGAAGTTATCTTCAATGCATTCTAGGAGTTTCCTGTACTGCCTACAGCTTACTGTGCTGCTTTTCCAGCAGATGTTGGGGTGTTGAAGTCCCCCAGCAGGACAAGAGCCTCCTGTAGCTGAAATAAAAAGGTTTTATCAATAGGCTTCCCTTGATCAGATGTAGTAGACACCAGTCACAAGGTTCCATCATACACTTTTCCAAAGTTGTTCCTTTATGCTGAGTGCAGATTTCTGCCCTTCTAGTTGAAGCACAGCTTCTGTCCAGAACCACTTCCAGTCAAGTTCTGTCAATGAGAGACCTCTGGGTTGATTGCTTAAAATGCAATTTTTGTTTTAGGTGCTTTCAGAAACAAATATACTCTGCAACAGTGTCTAATCCATTGAGTTATCTGAACTTTCATTCTAGCTGCATTAAGAAAAGCTCAACGTATCATGAAAAAACATTTCAAAAGTCCCTAGTAAACTCTAAACAAAAAGAAAGGATGAGCTTGTTATTTAACTGTCAATTCTTGTATGTTCTAGATAAATCCAATTTTGGGACACTTTAATCAAAACTAGATTGTTTTATATCTGTGAATATTTGAGAGCTGGAGACTCAGTTTTCACCTCTGTTGAAATATGTGAGAGTCCAGCCAGCTGTATTAGCAAAGGAGACCCAGGCATCAGAGAACAAAGAAATAGAGAGACCATTGCTCAGCTGTTGTGAATCAGTATGGCTCTGCTAGTGTCAACAGAACCAAGATGTTCCTGGAAATTGAGTCTAAGGCATACCCAATTGTAATCTGGCCCTATGGTATCAGAAGGAAGTCTACTGTTCAGTTCAGGCTGGAAAAACAGGGACCACAGACAGAGGTGTAACAGGTTTGCTTTTATCTCAAAAAGAAAATTGATCTTAGTGCTTACAAGAAGCCTTTTTGACTCTAACCACATTTACCAATTAGTTACCTATATGGTGACGAAATATGTCCTTTTGTTTGTTTTGAACCTGATGTTTATTCATTTTACCTGACACCTCCTGTTTTTTTTATTACTATGAACAATCATTACCATTCACTTTTTCTGTGATCCCTCCTCTCATATATCATCTCAGCTGATCCTCCCCCAGGCTGAAGAGATTAATCTACTGTTTCCTTCAACATAAATCTTCACCTGACATTCTTTACTACTTTTTTTCACAAATTTTCTAGTTTTTCTATACCTTTTCTGAGAGGGAAGACTTGAACTGACACAGCATTCAATATGTGACTGTATCATAGGAACAAACAACATTTTTCTGTTTTATTCTCATTTTCCCCCTCAATAATTCATTGAGGTCTTTCTTTTCACTGCACCTTGCATATTGCCCCTCCCTTTAAACTCATTCTATTTGTGGCATTAAGAAGGGCCAGTCTTGCACATTTCACCAATGTGGATCTGAAGTCACCAGTACAATGCTAAAACTTTGGCTGAGATTCTGCCTGTGAAGCTGAGGCTACACAGCCATGAAGAACAGGGAATAACTTCCCACCTTGTCCATATAAAAGTGAGTGGACTCCAACCCAGAAAAAAAAAACACCACCTGTGGCTGGGTCTGGGCTGGTACAGCTGATTACAGTGAATTTTCAAAAACAATATTCCCCAGTAGCATCTGAGATACTCAGATAAAGACATGATCTGGTTGCCACTGAGAACACAGAGCACTGGTATTGACCATCCGTTCCTTCTCCTAATACAGTGAACCACAGTGTTATTTGAAAGAACAGCATATTACAGTAGCCAGAAACCTCAGTGTCTGATTACAAACATGGGACAACTAGAGACAACCAGCTGAACCCTCCAGGAGCAATGACTTACTGGTCTAAAAGGAAACCAATACAGAACGAGAGTTTTAGTTCACCTCTGTTGAAAAACAGGTGGACAGGTAAGGAAAGACCCTCAGGCTAGACCATCCGCCTGCTTAAATTAGTATAGCCTGCTGGAAGTTCACTTTTGTACCACAGAGGCTTTGTTATTTCATAGTGACTCCCAGATCCAAAAGATAATTTTGTTTACGTAGGTCTTAAACTTCCTTGCAATGCTCTTTGGGAAATACTGCAGTCCAGAATTAATTTTTCACCATTAAAAGAGACCTTTATGATGTTCTTTCTACCTGCAGGCCATGTATCCCAAGGATTTAAGCAGCTTATGTGTTTAACTTTTAGCTTTCAATGTTTGCCCATTTTGTCACACTAAGGGAGAAACTGTGCCCCAACTTTCTAATCCTTTATCTCCATCCTCACCCTACTTCTCTCTCCTTTCAGCACAGAAATCTTCAACGAGGGGTAAAAAAGGGCTGAATCAAGCTGCAAGGAGGGGCAAGAGACAGGGTCCACAGTGCAAGATCACCAGACCAGACACGAGTTTTTCCAGTGCAGCTTGCCTTTGGGGAAACTTATCACTGCTACATTCCTTTCTACCCAGGGGCTGTATTGGTAAATGAGAACCTACTCACCATTAAACCGGTGTTTTTCTGAAGCAGTCACTCTAACAGTCTATTGCTCAAGGTATGATGGGGTTGGTTTGCCAGAAACGCACAGGGATCGTTATTAGTGCTAACAGCATTTTCACAAGGAAGTCTCAGAAGCTTTATGTGTGCCCCACTTCTTCCTTGATTCCTCTTTCCTGGCAACTCACTGCTTGTCTCTAGGGTGTAATTCTAGTGCAAACCCAATCAACTCAGAGCCATTTCAGTGAATAGAAGATACTGAAATGTACAGTCCTGTTAACATCAGGTCTGATTCCCAAGCAAAAACACAAATGATCTCTCCAAAATTTTCTTATAAGAAAAGTTACACAATAGCCATTGAAAGAGGATAGACATTTCCTCCAGCAAACTAATCTGAAGATGATGCAGGCAAGACACACATTCTCTCTAAAAGACCTTTTTGTTGCCTGGAGTCCTTATTTCTCATGACACTTTCTAAGTACAGGGTCTCCTATAGGTCAGTAGGTGATCCGTTAAGACACATCTTTTCCAAGCTTATCCCTAATTTTGAGTAGTACCAACTACTTGCAACCTCCTAGGGTGAGTAGTTCTCACTTCTCCTCCCTCATCTGATTCTTGTTTCAAGAAACAGAGAGACAGAACTCTGAGGTGGCCCTCCTGGACCTTCCCACATAACAAGCTCCTCAAAAAAGATTGCAAGACACCTGCAAGCATAACCGTGTTGTCCACCCTAGTGACACCTTCACTGAAATTTAGCAGCTTGAATAAAAGGGTCAGACTCCTGGTTGTGTCAGGGTTTAAGGGCAGATGGATACGTTCACATCGCAGTGTTGGCTGGGCGCGTTCTGGGAAGCTCCATGTTTGCCTGCAGTTGCAATATTGGCTCCCTGCAATAACTAATTCTCAAGAGAACATGTCCTTATGTAAAGAACACCCACCCCAACCCCTTTTTTTTTTGTTGGTTTCTTTTATCTTCTGGACAAGAAAATTAACTGGATGCACTGTTTATTACACAAGTGTTTGTGTTGGCAGACCCAGTGGGATGATGTGGGAAAAAGAATGACAGGGATATGGGGACAGGGAAGGAAAGCTGCAAACTCACTACTTCCCTAGGCTGTGTCTCAGGAAAAAAAGACTCTAAACACCTAGCAAAAACACAAATGACCCCTCCAAAATCCCCTGGTGTGGAAAGCTACATGCTAATGAATTGTTATAACATGGCATGACAGCTGTTTTACTGTCTCAGTGCAGCCACACCAACTTAAACAACTTTCCATCTGTTTTGTATTCATATCATGTATTCCTGAGTACAACTATACTTAGCATCTAACTGCTGCCAGCTTGACAGACGCAAATGCGGGGTGAACTTTGGATAAACTGCTCCTCCATCAAAATTAGTTTCTACATTAACATGGCATTTCTGCTAGCACCATATTAACTTCTGCAGCTTTGCATGGAAGCTGCTTCAAGACCAGCAACATCTTTCTCCTCTGAACTGTCTGTCTGATACACAATCTGGAGAGAATATATGCTTCTGGTACCAAGTTTTCTACCATTATATAACTAGAGTGTTTTTTTAATAAGAAATGCAGTTTAAGCAAAGATCCCTCAGTAGACATAATTATTTTACAGTGGCAACAATTTAAAAACAATTGATTGCCGTGGTCGTTAAACTAGTGGGAAACATTCCAGTGTGCAAAAATTCATCTAATATTTCCGCTTCCCTGGCAAAAAACTTCCATGTTTTATTTCTGCTGAAACGAGAAGGCCACCCTTAATATCTGACAGGAGGAAAAGAACATTGTCTCTGCTTTCAGATAATAAAAATGGAAACAAAGACCTGCACACCTTATTTTAAGGAGAAATGCTTACACTTATATTGCAGTCTTAAGCGCACCAGTGAATGTAAATAATGAAATTGATAAAACCAAGATATTATCACTTTCTAATGTTGAATGTGAAGTGTTAATGAATGATTAATAGATATTGCAAACATGTTTAGGATATTAATAAATATTCTGGTTGATTTCCCTGCCATACCTAAAAGGAATTCAAAGCAGCGATAAGTCAGAATAAGAAGCTTTCTACTAGTCTACTGAGATTTATGAAAACATATTAATCATGAAATCACATACTAGTTTCTCATTAAAGTACTTTAAGAAGCTTGACTTTAATTCAAAATGTTTAACCAGAAAGGTATTCAAACTGAGGTACTTTAAACTCTAAATCAAATTTATTTGGCTGGGAACTGGACCTGTGTATCTTTTAGGCAGTTTTGAAAATCTCAGCCTATGCACATGGGACCTCTAGTATATATGTAATTTTTTTTAATTTCAATGAGAAAAAAAGGTCTTTTTAAACCAACTATCAAAAAAAAAACTGAAAAAAAAAATCATTTGACTGCACATAGCTGCACATTAATAGAGATCTGCTTAATATGATCGGTGAGTGCAAAAAATTGATGTTTTTATCCTTAAAAAAAAAAGAATAAAATTGCTTAAGAAATGAATTATTGAACTGAGTCTACTTTGATAATATTTTAAGAAATTAATCTTAAGCAACTGAAACTCCTTATCTGGACGCTGTAGTAGCACTTTTTTATTAGTCCTTTTAGCAAAGATGAGATATTTCATAATTGTTTATCAAATTTGTCTTCACAGCTGAATATAGCAATGTTTTCTTCTCCACTTTAACATTACCTATAAGACAAAACTGCTTCTAGTGTCTATTTACACCGTATTTTTCTGGGTCCCATACATACTCTTCTTTTCCATTATCTATGGTATACGGAAAATATCTCATCAAAATTACATTTCCTTTCCAAACCGAAATTTCTAATTTCTGCACCTTCTTGTTTAATATATATACACATATCTTTTAAAGACCATCTTTGAGGGAAGCCAAAAATTATAAGCTTTATAAAGGGTTTAGGGTACTAAAGGAACTATTACAGAGTTTTAGTTAGCTAAGAACCAAAAATACATATAATTTGCCAAAAACAGTGTAGTACTGTTATCTTTTAATGGTATGTTTTAATGAGTCTGGATTCTGCACTGATCAGAAGCTCCCCAACTCACACATTCAAAGGAAGAAAACTATTGCTACTCTTGTAGAAATTAAATTCTTGCATTTTTGTTGCTAATATCCTTAACTGCTTGCTCCTGAAAAATATGCTTTCCCTTACTCCTCTTTTTCACAGTGGCAATACATCTGTTTGTCTTGTTCAGATTTCTTTGTGGAAATGCTTGCTTATATGGTATATTATGGACAAGGTAATGAAACCTAAACCAATTTGAACTGTTCAGAGTTCTACAGGTTGGAAAATAGGTATTTTCTTCTTTTGTGTGTGTGCGTGGGAGAGAGAGAGAGACAGACACTCATTTCTGAATCAGTAAATTGAAATTTGTCCCTTCTTACACCTCAGCCACACTGACCACAGTTCTAAGTGGGCAGTTCAGAAAACTCTGCTGGTGGTAAGCCTACACAGGCATCACTAAACTTGCAATTTACAGCAGCTATGAAGACCTGTGGATCCTTTATCATTACCAATGACCAGAATATGAAATAATGATAGCTTTCCCCTGAGATTTTGGGACTTTCTGGCCAGCCCTGTTTGAATGGAAACTCAGAGAGACAGAAACTGCAGTTCTGGATTGCTATTTTGTAATAGGCTTGTGAAATGTTTATTGTAAAGGATTCACAAAACCCCTCTAATAAGTTTGTGTGTTTGATGATTTTGGGGTTCAGCATAAGGTAACATTGGCATAATTGCAACATGAAAATTTTTAATTTTTTCCCTGAATATTCTGATTGACTTTCCTTTGAAAGGTTATGTAGAGTTAGTACCTTTGATTTCAGGACAGCTGAAGTTAATTGCTGGCAGATTAGGGCATGAGAAACATGTATTTTGCAACTCTGGGGATTTGTATAAACAATAACTTGGGACCTGACATAAATGGCACAGACATCTGGATGTGGCATGTGAGGTGGATGCATAAATGTGCACCTTTAGGTTGAAGATCTTTTTTTCAAGCCTATCAGGAAATTAAGGAAAATTTTATATTGAAAATACCATTTGGGAGCATGATATTCATTGTAATTTATGACAAGCCTTTGTACTGAACACTCATTTTTGGTAGACAGGGACTATTGTCCCAGGAAGAAGACAAATAAATACTGTAATGGGAAATAAATACTGTAATGGTCTCTCCCTGATGGACTGAATACATTATCAGTCAAAACCACAGTGAGACCATCAATATTATTTAAAATCTTAAAGAGTATTGAGGCAAACTAAACACAACTAATTTTCTACGCACTGAGGCATGTTGCCAGAATTGGTTGAGTAACCTCTATCACGAGAGACTTTCAAAACCCTGGTGGGCAGGACCCTTAGCAGCTTGATCTATTCTATCTCAAAATTATTCCACCTTCAAGTAGGAGGTTGGATGTGATGATCTCCAGAGGTCTCAAACTAATTCTTTTCTTTGATTCTGTGTTTTACCAGGGAGACATTTCTCTAGTATGAGCAGCTACACATTTACTCTGGGAATCTAAGGGTAAGGAGAGAGAGGACTGGTGGGGGGTAAGGTTTATTGGAATGTATTTTTCCTTTATTCATCATTCTCTGACTAATCTGCCTCCATCTGTCTTTGTTAGTACCACAGAGCTGACTTCAAAACAACAGAAAAAGAAAATTGCCTGGGCTCCTTCATTCAATAAGTCTTAGCAAGACACTAAATGTAATGCAATTAGTGTCTCACCCTAATCTACACAGAAGGAGAGTTGCCTATTGCCTACTCCTGTCCAAACTATTCAGAAAGCTAAGAGGGTAAGAGTCTTCCACTCTACAGCTGCACAGTTACTGGATCAAAGGGGTTAAAATTCACTTTTATTCTCTGACGTTGAACTTCCCCAAGGTAGACCTGAGATTATTGGCTACAAATTGCAGTAGCAGATTGATTTCTTGTGTATGTGATACCCATGCAGCATATCGCTTGAACACCTGTAATATATACTAAGAAGGAAGAGACAATAAATGGAAAATATCTGTGGATAAGAGGAGGTGAATGCAAGAGAAATAACAATGGAGTCAAAGCTTGTATCTCTGTTATGTTGTGTTTTAAATTAATGATCTCAGCTAAGAGGTATCTAAGCCAAGGTGGGAAATGCATATATGAGGAGCCTAATTCAAGATGTATGCTTGGCAAATTCAATAGTGAGATCTTGCTTCTCCAAAATAAGAATACTAGGATTTCTACAACCATAAATGTTCAGAACCAAGAAGAGAAACCAACCAGGAGATAGGTTGTGGTTTTCCAGACAGGGAGGTCTGAGCAATGTTTTAGTGACTCACCTATCAGCCCTCTAGCTGTGTTTTCAGTGTCAGAGGTATTTGAATATCTAGTAATAGACAGCTAGCAAAATAGAAGCAGAGGAGTGATGATAAGTATTAATGGTAGTCACACTTTATGGAAGAAGTTTCCATCATGCAGGTCTACTTTTGTCTTGTTGGCCACTGTTGCAAGAAAATGTGAATTTCTTTTTGCTCAACCAACCTTCCTCAAGCAGATAAACTGAAGGATACCATACTATGTCTCTGCTTTCTATCTCACACCTCTTGCTGTGATTTAGGACTTTTTACTTGGTTTTTTTCCCTTTTTTCTTTTTTAGGGATAATCATAACTACCACAGACAGAGATCACCACCTGGTCAAGAAGAGTGGAATTCCATTCAGATCAGTGAAAAACATTTTACTTATAATAGCCAAGAATATTTATTCTTTTTATTTTGGGAAATTTCAGATTGTTGTTCCTCCTGAGTTTAAAAATTTCTAGATTTTGGAAACAATTAGTTCTTAAAAACAGCGTCCTCTCTAATAATTTTTCCACACATATACACAAAAATATATAAAGAAGTCACACAAGGTTTGAGTTTACTTTTAAACCTGTGGTTAGCACCTGCTAGATAAAGACTGCTTTACAACAACAAAGAAATATTTACAGGCAGTAGGATGTAAAAAAAACCCAACATAGTACTGCAGCACTTCGGTATTTTCAATTTTTCAACATTATTTCTGCATCTCGTAATTTTATGTCTTCAGTATCAATTACATTTAAAGCAATGACACACAGCATTGCGAACATGTCCCAGAACCCTCCAGAAGGAAGCAGCCAGAATAGACTGCTGGCATTAATGGCACAACACCATAACCCATACGTGCACAATACTTTAACTCTTACATAATGGTAACATAAGCCAAAGGAGAACAGAAAGCTTGAGAAGTATCTGTAAAGAACAGATAGCCAGCCTTTTGCGAAACAGCAAGGGGAATTTGACAGCTGAATTTCCTGCTCAGAGCTCCTGAGGTGCTGGGATTGCAGTCATGGTGAGATAAGAGTATTGATTGAAGGAGAGGAAAAGGTAAAATGTAGAACCACTACCTGAAGATCTATCACACAGTTCAATTTGCCTGCTAGAAAATAAGGCTTTTATTTTCCTTCCTTTGTCAATGCGGCACTATCAATATTTTAAGCATCATCATGAGGGGATGGATTTCTAAACAAATGAGGAGAACGAAAACCTGCAGTACACTGCTGTAGCTCAGGCTGTCTGATCGCATCTCTGTGGCTCCAGCCATGTGAGTAGAGGCGTAACACTGTTACCTGTCTTGCATAAACCTCTGTCTTCCTTTGGACAGCAGTAAGGATGGGTGATTTTGTTTACCATTTGTTTTTCACTAATGGTTTTTCTATTTTCCTACAACTTCCAGAAGCATTACTTTGATTTAGCAGGGCTCCCACTTGCAGACTTCTGAAGGCAGACCCGAGACTCTTATTTTCTAGACCCAGGCAGTTGTTTAGGTGTCATACATCAGAGGACAAAGCTTTTATTTTCCCTCTTTATATATTACCATACTCTGCATTATTAATTTGTCTGGATAAATAAATCTGTCAATGCCTCATTGAGGGAAGGGTAATAATACAGTCACCTGTTATCCAAGGAACTTTAAAATACCTTCTAGGGATGAAGAAGTTAAAAACAGAATAAAGCTGTGGTTCCACATATTTACTTCGTATTCTGAGAATTATACTCACAGTATAATTGATGATAGCTAGTAACTTAAAGAGTCATCACTGCAGTTGGAAGACTGCTGTCTCAGTAAAGCTTGCCTTGAAAATAAAATCCACTAATTTTCAATCCTCTACAACACAAAAATCAAACATAGGTATGACGTGAGGAGGCATTGGGTCAGAACACATGCACATCCGTGCTCATTAACAGTCAACTGTCAGGGGTTGACTCTAAGGGAAAAAGTAGAAGCAAAAGACCAAACATGGGATGATCTTTCCTCCGGCTCTGGCCGGGAAGGGGAGGGGAGGGAAAATCATCCTGGCTCTGGCTGTTAAGGGATTTCTAAATTGGAAGTTGCATCTGTACTGTTGTACTTGCCAATCCATGATGCAACTGCCCTTTGTGAGTTTGTCTAAACCTTTTCTGAATTTACTGAGCTTTTTTTTCTCTCCAATATCCTGTAGCAATCAGTTTGACTTCTAAATGTTGAAGTGCATGAAAAGGTACACCATGCATTCTTTTAATGTCATACAGTAGTGCCAGCTCAAGAAAACTGCAGTCTGTCCTGATATTGTTAAAAACAGGGAGCATCCTAAAATGTCCTCACATGGAGTTATTTGTTAATATAGACAGGTTCATACGTCTTTTCCGTGAACTTCTTTTCAGAACATCTGCAGCAGAGAAGGAAACTCTTAGTCACAGGTTAACCACAGAGATTCACCAACAGTATTCATACTGAAAACTGGACATTTATTTCATATCAAAGTCTACTCTTTCTGTGGGTTTTAACTCTGGTCATTAGTTATTATGCCAAGAATTTAGTTTTATATTGATTTTCACTCCCACGAGTTGCACCATGCAAATGATAATGATATATTCCATTCAAGGCAGCAAGAAGATTCCTTAGTTTTTGAAAAAAAAAAAAAAAAAAAATTATCTGCTACAGACTCTGTATTTTAGGTCTCTATTTTCATTCAGAATATTTCAAAGAAATTATGCAAAGAGTCAATATAAAAAAATATGGGTTTATGATTGACACTTCATAAGAATGGTTTTATCTATTTAATTCAACCTTTCATACACATAGTAGTAAACATACGCAAAAGTAGTTGTTGAAAATTAACACTATAACTGATGACATTATGAAATTTTGTTACTGCTATGTTTTTGATCCAGGATTATTTTTTATTATTATTTTGAGAGGATTTTTTGTTGTCTCATGGGCCTTGGGATGGAAGTTCACAAAGACATTGAAAGTTATAAATACGTTGAAGAACAGAAAAGTCTCTGCATTTGACCTACATTTATAGCTGGCCAGGAAAAACACAACAACAAAACACAACAAATATCAATTGACTTAAAGATCAAAAAGCAGTATCTCCGTCAGCTTATACTAATCACCTAGCAGTGAAATCTCATAAACCACAGCAAAATATATAAAAGCACTTCTATTAAAAAGTATCCTTTAATTACAGTGATCACTAACAATCTCCTCCCAGCCAAAGCAGGCTTTCCATCACTGTAACATGCATATAGAAATTTACAATAACAGGTTACCATGTGTAAGGTAGCACTGGTTCTAGGGAAAGAGCCCATTGCATCCTCAGCCTCATCCCTGGTAGCACACTGCCCTGCTCCACCATCAAGGTCATCCATCACTCAGACTAACTGACAAATGCAAGCAGGTTGACATCGAAGTGATTGTCCTTAGACTTTGTTTGACTTTGAAATGTTCTGCATCTATTTCCAACCCAAAGAGTCTGCATTCATGAAAATGTGACTTTTTTCCAGCTGTATCAGACAGTCAAAAAAAGACATTTACTTGTCTTTAAATTTTGCTAGTAAATCTCTGCAGGTACTCAATTGATTGCAGTGGTCTTAATTAAAAATAATGGTGGTGAAAGTAAAAATTATTTGGTTTTACAACCATGAAGTGCCACACCAAATTTTCTCATGATCACATTGGAAACTCACCATCTCTCATCTCTTAATAGATTAGAAATAATAGACTTCTAAGCAGCCTGAATATTTTTTTACTTAATATCAACAAGATGCAGAGTACTGCCTATCAAAATACATAGAAATGTATTTTATAATAATGAGAAGAGTCACAGAAGACTCAAGCTTCAAACAAGCAGTCAGAAGCTAAGAAAGATGTGCAGTCTACTCTACTAAGAGGAAACCTTCACAAAATTGGGCTCAAACCTTTATGGTTTGACAGAAAGAATTTGAGGTAGTGCAACAGCTTATTCCCGTGTGAAAGCCAAGACTAGAAGAAGGTTCTTTGTAATTCTTTTTTGGATGCTGCTGAAGGCCTGAAGAAAATTGCCATACAAAACTTCAGACATGACATGGTCACTGGTGACTTCATCTGATGTGCAGCAAAGATCCTTTAGTTGGTCTGTCTCATGACAGGAGCACACATAGCTTCAGCACTTTTAGATCAGTATCTGCACCTTAAAGCCAGTCTCATGTTGAACCCCCCAAACAGTACTAAATTTTAAATGAATCTGAAAACATCTCATTTCATTTAGTTTTCCAACCTAGAGTGACCAAAATCTATTCTTCTGTTAGTTTTCAATATGGTTAAGGAAAAACACAAAATGAAACAAGGCTTTTCAAGGAACTTGGTAAGAGTATGGTGCATACCACTCTGAAAATAAGTCAATATGCTCCAAGCTCCCTCTCCTCATAGCAGTTCACTAGAATAACCTGGATGAAAGTGGCTTTGATAGTCATGTTATACAGAAACACACGCTTTTGCTGGAAAATGCTGAATTGTAGAAAGATAAATGGTTTCTACCACAACATACGTGGAGACATCCTTGGAAGTCAGCTAGCTGACACCTCAAGGCAGGATCAGCCAGCAATTTTATTGAGGTCTTTTACTCCAGTTAGAAGTTTGGCCTGAAGTGATGGAGACGCCAAAATTCCCCACACAATCTATTTTGACTTAATATCATATTTACCGTAAAAAAGAAAGTGAAAGCACTTTGAAAACATCAAGTTTTCATGTTTGGACCTTAGCAATATGCTCATTTAAAAACAGCATTGCACGTGGATATTGGTTGTTTTAGGGTTTCATGTCTTAGCATGAACGAAAGAAGAGTTGGAAACTCTTAGTCTATGCATGCTTCCAGACTGACTGTTGGTATAAGGTACTAGAAGTTAACAAAAGGTTAAAACCCTGTCACAGGTGCCCCAGTTCCTTTCTCTGACCTGTATTAGGCTAAGAAATCTAGCTAAGAAATTTCTATAAATATAAAGGTGTTTGGTTATTATTACATGACATAATTGCCGTATCAGTTGTATTTGTCTGTGCCCTCCCTAGTCTAATACTGAGAAAGAACCATTACAAACGACATTCACAGGAATTCACTGAAATAACATCACTTACCCACCTACTTAAAAACCACACTAAATGGCAAAATCTGTTTTTGAGGGGAATGGTTGACGTTATGTCCTGTGACTGTAGTTTTATATCAGGTCCCATGCGTAAAATTAGGGAGGAGGTTTCCAAAAACATGTTAGCTTTTTCATCTAAACTCCCAAGGTTCATTAAGAGCAGAAGCAAATAAGACGTAGTGAAGTAAGACTTAATAAGAGTATGTCTACTTATTTCTGTTTTTTTTCTGAACCCATACTGTAAGAATAGGAAACAAAAACGTACAGCAGTAGTTTATAGAAAAGTGGGCATTGTTTATAAAATATATCGGTCATGTGAGACAGGTCCTCTGAATCAGTCCTTTAGTTGACAGTCTAATCTAAATTTGCAACTAGAAGTTTCCGTGGAAGTCACATCCCAACTCAGAGAATTCAGAAGCTGTTAAACAGACTGAGATTTGTCACAAATTAAAGAAATATCTCCATCATGCAGTCTTGCAGTCCAGTTCAACAATTTTTCTACAGGCTGCTTTCCTTACTTTATTTCCTTGCTCCTTGCCCTTGAGTGCTCAGAGGCAGTTTACCAGTCCTCAGATAGGGATTCTCCTTACCTTGTCCTCCCAGATCTCTGGTTTCCCAAGTAGAAAGCAACCATGATTTTTTTCACACTCAATTCTGCTTGACTGTAGAGACCATATAATTTAGTAAGTAAATAAAATTGGAATCTCTAGATTGCTGGCTTCTTATGCAAGAAAATTCACGGGATTATGCAGCATGACACTTGCAGTCATTAACCGACAAATGCTCTGGGCCAGTTAAAGAGAATAAGGAGGATTGGTATGCATTAATCAATAGATAAAAGACTTCAAAGTTAAAGGGTGGTCTGTTAAACCATTCTAAATCAGCTACATTAGAAAATAATGTATATTGCTTTCACTTCTCTTAATTAAAGGATCCATTGGACTGTACAATCTAGATTCTTCTCAATTAAGGAGCTGGACTGTCTTTGGCAACAAATTCCAGTATTTTGTTTAGATAAAGAGCAAGCTCATGACATAAGGAATCCATATTAATTATGAAAAACTGGACACGTAAAAATGAGTACAGTGTGTAATGGGATTGTTCAGGTTATGTGGTGGGATAAAATAAAATGTTCAAAAGATGAAAAGAAAGATTTAATAGTAATTGAAAATGTATCCATACAAAACTCCTGGGATCAGGAAGCTCTTCTTTAAATCTTTTCATGTGTCAAATAAAATGTGCCTCAAGAACAGGCTGAAGACTGATTTTTAGTTGCTTAATCCTTGCATAAAAATTGTATCATGACTACAAAATACAAATCTGATTTCTGGCTGTTGACAGTTTCCATTTTTAAACGGGACACTGAATTGTCCCTGTAATTAAATTTGTATAAATAAATATTTTTTACTGTTTCGCTATTGCTGAGGCATAATCTTTTTGCTAAAAACATACTGAAAATGAAATCTGAAAAACAAGTTAACTGTCAGTGAATTTCTCAGTGCAACGGAATGAAAGCTCTGTAACTCTTCATAAAACTTAAGACATATGTTTTCTGTCTTTAATATCTACCCCGTACATTGTAATATGTCTCCTAGGGTGGTTGATTGATCTCAGTCAATTGTGCAAACACAGTTGAATTACTGTCTAATTAGCAGAAGAACCATTAAAACTTTTTTTATTTGTTTTCATTTTGCCTAAGGAAGAAGGGAGAACATCCAACTCAGCATAAAGGTTGTATCAGCACAATGGGCATTTTTAAATGAGCTTAAACTGTCAAAGTGAGCTTATATGGAAATTGTTCATGATAGAAAACTAGGAACATCTTTGGAGCTGCGTCATTTTATACAATCACATTATTAGCTGTACCCCAAATTTACATGTTGTTCTCTCCCAGCCTAGATTTCTTTTCACAGTTAGTCCTCCCATTCAAAACCTTCCTTTTCTTTCATGAAAGGAAAGGACTGCAGGTGCTAACAGTAACTCATACTTAATGATCTTTACTTAATAAATATGAACTACATATTGCTTACTTTTCTTTGTTCTGCCTGATTTTTTTGCTGCTTGGGAATATTTTTGCTCTTAATGACAAGAAATGAACTTGTTTGAGTATATATCATGAAGTAGTGAACAGTTCATTTGAGGGAATTTTTAAGTGAAGTGCTCTGGAGTATTTTTTTTTTAATGAAAACCAATGTCAGCTCATCTTTTTAATTATTCAAATGCCTTTCACATCAAAAATATTCTATCAGAAATTGTAATTCATGATTGCCATGAATATGAAGCTACATTGAAAGCCCTGGCTAATGCAGGTAATTAAACTCATTCAGTAGCTGACTCAGGTGAAATTAGGACTGTTTGCATCATCTGAAAATTCTCTTCTCCTTCATTCAGTCCAGTAATTTAACCGAGCATGTTAGAAAATGGGTTAGCTTCATTGAAAGACAAACACCACCAGCCAAAAAATAAAAATATTCCTTGACTTATCAAGCTTTGAAAACTATACTTGTAGGTCACAGAACTCTTTTGATTTAGGCTATTAGGTTGAGGATGGTTGATTCATTTATGTTTAGCACTACAAATATTTTGGAATTGTTAATTTGTACTGCACAAGTATCGGTCACTGTGACCATGTGGAAATGGTGGATCAGAGTGTAACCCAGTCATCTCTTGCCTTAGAGGAGCCAACAAAGCTTTTGGTAGCATTGCTTCAGGTGATGGAGGAGAACTTCAAGGTAACCCCTTGCCAAAAGGCATACTGCAGGGCTACTCCAATTCTTTTGATGTCTTCTGGTGAGTTTTATCTACGTGCAATTAGGAGGGAGGAGTGTACTCAGAAATTTCCTGTGCAAGATGTAATTTCTGCATTTCTTGCAAGTGCCTGGGAGACCAAAAAATAATGCTTGAAAACCTGAATCTGTTACGGATATATCACGTTGGGAGTCCTGATGACATCTGGATAAAATGAACAATAATCATGATTGCCTGTAGCACAGCCCAGACACTAATTCTAGTCAGACTGACTGGAAAAGAATTCAAGATTCCACAGACAGATGAGCAAATATATTTCATCTGGTTTAAGATGAAAAAAAAGTAATCAACTATTCAGTTCCTGATAGGTGTCTGAACCTCTTGCATTTAATTTAGTATCACCTGCTCTGCTAAATTTCCATTCAGATCTGCGGACAAACCCTATCTGTCACCCACTGTTCTCATTACACTTGAAAAAGCTTAGATATTCTTTACTGAAAGAGGCATAGGATTTTTTTTTTTTTCAGGAACATAGAGCAACCACATTCAGAAAAGACAAAACTATTAGGAACATGGTTTACAAGACCCAATGAAGCACATAGAAAAAACCTATTAAGTAGGAACAGTACCTAAGTTTCAGTAAGTATTCAAACATCAGTTTTACCTCCTTCTTTCTTCCTTTCTCTCTCTCCTTACTCCTCTTACTTTTTTTGTTTCCTTTGAAGAGCCCTGCTGAGGGCAACTATGATTGTTGAGGTGAAGCAAAATTTGTGAAATTATGATTCTTCTCAAAAAGGGTGGACATGAAACTGAAGCTTTTTGCTGCAAAGGCAAGCATCTGAATTATGTCCCTGTGCAAGCTCTGCCAGAAGCCCCAAAAGTACATCAGCCTCCAACTGTAGAGACTGAATAGTACCTTTATTAGCAGAGCCAGAACATGGGCAGCTCGGAATTGCCTGCGCATCCTTTGGCAGCAGTGGGCTATGATAGGAGAATGGGTTTCCCTGTTCTAGAGAACTTCTAGGATTTTCTGAACACAGACCTGGGGCTTTTGTTTGTCTTATTACTTAAAATGCTGCCTTCTTCTAGGCTGTGGACTGAAATGGAGGATTTAGTATTGGTTACGCAAAAAGTATTTCTCATTCATGTCTGTTTCTCTGGCATTAGTGTTTAAAACACATTTTCTTTCTGATGTGTAGTCTCACTTTCTCCTGTCAGAACTGTTAAATACAGACATTGGCAGCAAGAAATACATATTTAGTAAACCTGATTTTGAAAACTTCATTTTTCTCCCATGAGTCTCCTCAGCGACATATTCCAATCACTTAAATACCTTTTGTTGCAGTTTGAAAAGAGTTATTCTTCCCCTTTGGAAATCTTAAACCACAGATTATGAAGTAAAAGAATGGTTTTCATGAGCCAAAATATTCAAGATTTTTGTAGTTCTACTGGAGGGCTCTACTACAGAAATGAGGGGTTGGGACTTATTTCCATTTCCTGCACCAACTCACAAAGCCCATCTGGCTGCAATACAGTCTTGGAAGAGGTGTCTCATCCTAAACTGACAGTCTGCTCACTCTACTGACTATATTGGGAGAGCAGGCATGAGGCAGCCTAGCCTCCCAACTTACACCACCACCTTAGGTTGTGTAAATATTTTCCCTAATCCTCAAAACTTCACACACTTGATAGTGCTCATAATTTGCTCCAGGGAAAGGTTTTCCTGATGTTCTTTCCCAAATCTTCTGTCAAGGTTTTGAGACAGCTACAAGGTGAAAACATTGGGTTTACTACCCTGAAATCCAAGAATAAATTGATCCATTCACAGTCCTTTGCTGCAGAGGTACACTTAGATGTATGGCGAGGTAATATCCCAGTTGTGTCCTAAACGCACATCCAGCCTTAACATCTTAAGTCATGTAAGTACTTCCACAGTTAAAGTTACTGTGCATGCTTTGGCCTGGGTTTTTAACTAAGTTAAACATGATGCTTTATTTCTTCATCATTTGTGGTGCCATCACTAATTATAGACTACCATGGTTACGCTGCTTTATATGACTCTATATTACCTGTATCTCTGAGTCATTAGAAAGTCAGCTAATAGTAAGGAAGCATCCCAAGTGAATCTGGACTGCCCTTTACAAAACATCGTGAAGTGGAGAGGCTCAAGGGCTGTTGCTAACTCCACTTAATTGTTTCTGTTCACTTCTGCTTCTAACTTTTAATTTGCTCCTTTCAGCAGAACAGCTTGCAAAGGCTTGGGTGCACTGTGATTCCTTGTTGATTTAAATTAATACTCAATGGGATTTCAGATGCATGCTGGCTTTGTTAATGTGAGCACACCAGGTGTATGACTAATTTAGGAAATGAAGAAGACATTTATGCTGCTGGAAATGTCAGTGCTAGAACCGAAATTTCTTCAGGACTGAAAAAATACCTGCTTTACTTTTTTAGCTATCTAGACATATTGTTTACCTGTGCAAGAATATATATGTTACAAATTGTTCTTCTTTGTATGGGATTTGTCTTTGTCCATATTTATTCCTGCAAGAAAGTTTCTACTGGATCAGATATTACAGAACACTTTCAGAGGGAGAGGGAAGAATTTATGTGTGCATGGATGCCAGCAATTAATTAATTGATAGCTTGGGGGAAAAAAAACTGTCACTCAGAAGAGTTAAGAGAATCAAACTTTCCCTTCAGTCCACCTGAAAACTGCAGCACAGTTTGGAACTATACAAAATGTAAAACTACAGATATACCTTTTACAAAAATCGTGTGCAAAGCCTCCTGAAAATTATTTTTCCATGAATATCATTAACAATGGAAAACCTGGCAAAATAATTACTTTCTCCAACTACCTAACCCACTAAAAAAACTTATTTTTATCTGTTAATAATAATTGCGTTTGTCGAAGCGGTGCATCGTGCTTATCAACTTAATTTGCTTGTTGGGAAGCATATTATTTCTTCTAAAAAAGAGAAAGACAAGGATTTTTACCCATTTTTTTATTTTATTTTAGTGGTGTAGCAATGACACCATCATGGTAAGTTCAGTATAAATAGAATGAGCAAGAACACAGCTGTGTTTTTAAATTACACATTCCATGATATCAGACAAGTGAACAGGGCAATTGTAACTTCCGTAATGATCTCCTGTGCTAAAATAATTTAAGAAAGAAATTTTAGCCCAATATTTTTAAAACCTATTTCCAATGCATGGTGTGACAGGGTAATGTATAAATTAGAGTAATTAAAGCTGCTACAGACCAAGAGCATTATACAGATTTTGTAGCTGCTCAGTTCTCCTTTCTCTTGATGACACATTTCCTGCCATTTTATGGATGTTTCAAGGTTTTTGACCACTTTTTATTAATCATAATCTAATATTGTTATGAGGTTCACCATTCATTCATTTATCTTTGCAGCAGGATTGGACAATTGCTGTACCTATTTCTGTATTCACGTGTTTCATGACTGGTTGATGGATTTAAAATAACTCAGACTGATTCAAGGTCATTTGGACTAAAGCTGTTCAATATTACAATGCTTCTTGTTTTGCTTCCAGTATGTTGATATGGAGGGAATATTACGCTCTGTATTCTTTGATAAGTCCTGTAACATAGACTAAATTTCTGTTAAATCCAAACATCAATTTATGGCTCAATTTTAATGGCTGAAAATGTATTTCTGAAAATATAAGTGACACAGTTATAATTTTATTGCTTGTATTATTTGCTGCAGACATCACAATTTTCTAAGTATTACAAGGCATTTAGCAATGAATGATACTGGAGTGCTATACCACCTATGAAGATCTCATACATGAGTTTAGCAAAAGCCGTCACCTATTTGGAAGCAGACATGAGTATAATCATCTGACATATTTAGAGAAACAGTTCAATTTTGCTCAAGTGAGGGCAAATATAACCCACTGTACTACTTAATAATAAATACATATATAAAACTCAACCTCACACCTACCCACAGAGGAACCTTCCTCTACTCACACTGCCCCATGTATTATTCCCTTTCTTTTTCTTTTGGGGTTAAATTTGGCAGACTCAGAGCAACCTTTGTAAAAGTCATAAAGCATCTTCCTTGTTTGGGCAGAACACTAAACCTGCCTGATTTTGATTCAAATTCTTAAAAAAAGGCCCATCTTGAGGGCATGATTCAGCAGTCTTATCTGACACCTACAATGAAGCAACTACAGCATTTTTTTCCATCACAGTGAGAACACTCCTGGGAAAAAAAACTTTATTCTTTAAGACAGATACAAATGCCAAAATTATATATTGATTCACTGAATGGTCCACATGGATAGAAGTCTGCAGTGACTGATGGTTAGAGTGGCATCCAAAGCCAAACCTCTTACATGTCATAGAACCATAGGATCACAGAATCATCTAGGTTGGAAGGGATCTTTAAGATCATCCAGTGCAGCCATCACTGTAACACTGCCAAAACCACCACTAAACCATGTCCCTAAGCACTACACCTACCCGTCTTTTAAGTATCTCCGGGATGGTGGCTACGCCACTTCCCTGGGCAGCCTGTTCCAATGCTTGACAACCCTTTCAGTGAAGAAATTGTTCCTAATATCCAGTATAAACCACCCCTTGCGTAACTTGAGGGCATTTAATCTTATTGCTTGTTTCTTGGGAGAAGAGACTGACCCCCACCTCCCTACAACCTCCTTTCAGGTAGTAGTAGACAGCAATAAGGTCTCACTTCAATCTCTTTTCCCCCAGCTAAACAACCCCAGTTCCCTCACCTACTCCTCATAAGACGTGCTCTAGACCCTTCACCTTTCATTGCCCTTCTTTGGACACAGTCCAGCACCTCAATGTCTTTCTTGTGGTGAGAGGCCCAAAACTGAATACAGTATTCAGGGAGCAGCCTCACCAGTGCCGAGTACGGGAGGACAATTACTTCCCGAGTCCTTCTGGCCACGCTGTTTCTGATACAGGCCAGGATGCTGTTGGCCTTCCTGGCCACCTGGGAACACTGCTGGCTCATATTCCAATACCGCCAGATCCTTTTTCACTGGCCAGCTTTCCAGCCACTCTTCCCCAAGCCTGTAGTGCTGCATGGGGTTGTTGTGACCCAAGCGCAGGACCTGGCTCTTGGCCTTGTTGAACCTCATACTGTTAGCCTTGGCCCATCGATCCAGCCTGTCCAGATCCCTCTGTAGAGCCTTTCTACTCCCAAACAGATCAACACTCCCACCCAACTTGATGTCATCTGCAAACTTACTGAGGGTGCACGTGATCACCTCGCCCAGGTCATTGATAAAGATATGTAACAGAACTAGCCGCAACACTGAGCCCAGGAGAACACCACTTGTGACTGGCCACCAACTGGATTTAGCTCGATTCACAACTTTTGGGGCCTGGCCAGCCAGCCAATTTTTTACTCAGCAAAGAGTACACTCGTCCAAGCCGTGAACAGCCAGTTTCTCCAGAATACTGTGGGAAACTGTGTCAAAAGCTTTACTAAAGTCTACGTAGACAATATCCACAGCCTTTCCCTCATCCACTAAGTGGGTCACCTTGTGAAGGAGATCAGGTTAGTCAAGGAGGACCTGCCTTTCATAAACCCATGCTGCCTGGGCCTGATCACCTGGTTGTCCTGTACGTGTCACATGATGGCACTTGAGATGATCTGCTTCATAATCTTCCATGGCACTGAGGTCAGACTGACAGGCCGTTCTTGTAGATGGGTAACAGGTTTTCTAATCTCCAGTCAACTCAGACGTCCCCAGCTAGCCAGGACTGCTGGTAAACGATGGTCAGTGACTTGGTGAGCACTTCCTCCAGGTCACTCAGTACCCTTGGGTGGATCCCATGTGACCCCATAGACTTTTGTTTGTCTAAGTGGTGCAGCAGGTTGCTAACTGTTTCCCCTTGGATTATGAGGGCTTCATTCTGCTCTCCATCCCTGTGTTTCACCCACAGTTGTGGGCTATGAATCCACCCACCCTGGGTGGACATGGTTAAGGGAGCTGTGTTTGCACTACACACATAAATACATGGCTGCCCAACCCTTTAAGTTCTGAAACCTTGAATTTTGTCTGCTACATGGTGTTCCCTTCTCCACTTGTTTGTCCTTTTGTTTGTGGTAGGAAGGAGACATTGTGTTATTATCTTGTGTTAATTATATACAGATGTTTATGTATTTTGCCTACCCAGAGGCAATAAAATAATAAAGGAACTGGGGAATCTTCAACAGATGTTTACTTTCTTTCTCAGCCTTCTTCCCCCCTTTCCTCTTTTAAGGGGTAGGGAGAGGGGAATAAAGAGCCAACAGGCCAGTTTTCCCTGTTTGCGTTCGCTTTACACACACTCTAAAGCCACATTACCTCATATTGTTGCAGGGCTGTAAAGCAACAGTAACCAAATTGATTTGATTGATTCAAGAGGAACAAACTGACAGTTTAGCATGTAAAGGGGATTTCTCCACTTTGCTTCTTTGTTATGATGGGATTAGGAGCAGGAATCTTTTCTGTTTGTGATCCAGTTTACGAATTTGACAGATGCAGCATCTTTGCCAATACTACGTTGCCTCATTTCTCTCATTTGGAATTGGATCATGTTGAACTCTAGTCATCATAATGGGCTTTACGTTCCTCACTCGTCACCTTCCTTCGCACTGGCTGATGGCAGAAATCCTCCAATATCAGTGCCTTCAAACACTGCATTGCCAGTCTGCCAGAACATTGCAAAGGTTTAAAGACAAGGGTGACAGTTTCCTCTCAAAATTAAGAACAAAGAACATGTTTAGAAAATTTGACCCACATAATATTAATCTTATATTCAGCTAGAGGCTTCATTTTTGCCTTTGGCTTTTGAGACCAGTGAGGACCACGTACAGAAATATGTATGCTCAACAAAGACATGTGGCTGGTGAGACAGCACAGGCAAGGAAATATAGCAGGAAAAGGAGCAGAAAAAAAATAAATAATCAGTTGCAGCTGGCTACATAGAGACACCTAGGAATGCATTTGCTCCAGCACTGGTACAGCACATCCTCATCTGCCAGCTTCCATTTTTGGATGCTCTTGGTTCAGTGTAGAACTATTTCTTTTTCTTTATTTCTTTCTTCAATTCATAGAAAATTTAGCTCTAATGCCTAGAGGCACTGGGCATGACAGGAGCCCTATCTGACATGCTGTGCATTGTACATAATAGCACAGACAAGATAGCTGCCTGAAACAAATTTGCAGTCTGAATAGCTTTTTTAAACAAAATAGTTTCTACATGAAATGCTGTCCACGTTGCAGAGAGATATGTATAGAAATGTCAGTGTTAGAAGATACCTGTGTTTAAGAAGAATGAAAAGGGTATAGACATAAGGAGAAGAGTACTGTGAACTTGACCAAGTTCACAAATGACTACATTAATAGATTTTACAGATTTCCAAACCCTGAATTACGTAAGTCCTATCCATCTCTGAATCAGTTCATTGCAAACCGATTTGATGCCCGAGGCTTTACACTGTTGGTTTAATGCTCGACAAAATACGTTGGCAGATCTGAGAGCTATTAGCAGCTCTCAGTTTAATTGCTACCTTTCATTCTTACTTGTTAAAAAACAGCTGCAGTGACTACAGTAAAAAAAAAAACAAACAAAACAACAAAACAAAAAAAAAACACTGAAAACCAACAGCAGCAACATGGGCAAGTAATTACACGCACCAAATGCTACAGTGACACCAAGCGGTAAAATGCTAGCTTTCATGCTGCTAGCACAAGGCTGAGCCTTAGGTGTGACACTTCTCATTCCTTTCTTATTTTGCCCTTCCTTCCTCCACCATGCGACTCAATGTCAGTATCAGTGTCCAAATATATTTTCCATAGCAGCATATCGCTTTTTCTGCATAGACAATTAATAAAACTCTAGGTCTTGTCCGAAAAAAAAAAGTTCAAATTTTGTCCCAGTGGAAGAGGAAAAAAGTTTAAGGTTCTGCAATCCCCAATAGGTCCCTTTGTTCCCGCTTGTACCACATGTCAGACAATGGTGACACAGTTCACTGAGAGTTTGTTTCTAAATAAAACTGCTGAGGACTTTTAAAAAAAAAATAAAATTGAGAAGTCTCTGTTACTCCTCCCTCAAACAATTTAAAGGCATGCATCCTTTTGTCACAGAAAGGACTGCAAAGGTGATTTGCAATTTGCCTTAAGGTCTTAGATACACTAATTTTATTAAAACCTTTTCTTCACTAAGAATTTTCATTGGACAGACACCCAAAAATGATCAGTCACAGTGCATATGCACACGTCATATCTTCCCACCCATGTAATAATGCTTCTGTACTCAGGTCTACTTTAGTTCAGCCATCCAGAGGCACTGGGGCTTTTTTCTCCGTATGTAGAAGTGGTACCAATAAAACATCAATACTGGGAAGGAAAAAAAGGTTTTTGTTTGGTACTCTTATTATATACACAATATTTGATTACATTACACTATTATTTTTGTTGCCATTATTATTGCATCTCCACAACTCTTTACCCACATACATTTCAGTCTCCTGTGTTACATACCTTCCTCAGCTACCATTATAGTAGCTATGTCATGCATGACATAGCCTAATAAAAAAATCATTCTTATTTCCAGGACTTACATTGGACTGATCCAGGAATGTATTCCCAATTAAGAACAATACCCTGTCACACATTTTAACTCTATGAATACACTTAAAGTACAGAGCTGACATTATTCAGGCGCTAATTCAGAAAAGCAATTAGGACTCATAAACTTGGAAGTGAGCAGATTCTAGCTGTTACTGTAAAAAAATAAAAGACAGTATTACTAATTGTAAACACATTGACGTATTAATCCACCTAAATATCTAAATTTAGATTTAGATCTAGAAATCTAGGGAATAATGGAAGAAATTCCTGTATTACTGCACAGGAACTGCAGGTCACTGGCATGGAATTACTAGCCTGAATGCTTTAATTTATTAAATTAAGTTCTAGGAGATGTTGATATGTATGTGCATAAATTACCATTGGAAGCCTTGATTTCTTTTACTGATATGAAAAATTATTAGGGATGAAAATGCAGGATCTCATATTTTTGCTGTCAGAGGAGTTTTCTTCTGGTAAAGAGTTAGCTCTTCCACCTAGACTGAAGAAAGAAAAANTAAAAAAAAAAAAAAAAAAAAAAAACAAAAAAAAAAAGGTCCTGTCTTTGCTTTCTATATTTAATGAGAAAATGGAGTTCTAGTTTTGTCAAGTTCCTATTGCTCTTGTGATATGAATGAAGAAGAATCTGAGTAACAAAAAGACACATTCACCAAAACTATGTGACTTACTATTAATCTTCATTTCCCTTGCCTAGGGAATAGTCCCATATTTATTCTGCAAGTTAAAAAGGTGACAGAGAGCAAGGCAAAGGTCTGAGCAGGGGCGTATGAGATTGACCTAACAGATATTGCAGGTCCAGAAAGAGTCATTTTAGCATTCTGCATAATGGACAATTTCTATCCTGGCCCAAAGATTAAAGGTATCAGAGTACAGTCTAGGCAATGTGGGGATGTATTTTCCCTTTTTTTTTTTTTTTGGTTAGTGCATAAACAGAGATAATAACTTAAACACTCGTTTTTCCTAAGGTTCTAGTGACTGGCTGTAGAAGATTAGGTAACCCAGTTAGACGAGAGATGATGAGAAAGAAAAAGAGTGTTTTGAAAACACTAGGCTTTTAAAATATAGAGATTATGAAGCTAAAAGTGTGGAAGGGAAACAGGAAAGAGTCTCTGTTTGTCACATTTTTTGGCAGAAGAATGCTACATAAAGCTTCTCTGCATTGAGTGGATTTATTTAGATGAACGAGCAAGATTTCACAGATGAGCAGTTCCCTGTGCTTCATGCTAGCAGCTTCCATGCCACTGTGAGCATGCAGGGAGTGCAATGCAGTTAGATTTAGCTCCATTTGGAAAGATTCAGCAATAAGCTTTCCTTATCCTACTTTTCTGTTGGGTACAAGCAAGCCTAAAGAAACGAAATGCAAAAAAAAACCCCATCACTCTCATGCTACTGTATCCTACATATTGATGAAGTTTTTAATTCCCAAACCTTTCTTAAATGTTATATGAATCTAGCTTTACCTCATTGCTCTTCCAACACAGCTTTCAACTGGGAAAAAAATTCCTTTCCACCTTGGCAACCACCACATTTGCATCATGACTGAATGCAGGTATATCTGCTACTTATTAAATGTAAGAAGCTTGACCTGTATCAGTTTTTCAGCAAAGAGGAAAAGAAGTTCTGAATTCATTATGGCTGCAAGACCAAATTCTGCATCTGTGCTTGAGTCACACTGTAACAAATGCCAGTAGCAGACAATAGTGATTTTCAAACACTGAACTCTGTCTGGTCACTAGATGAGACGTTCATTTCCTATCTAGTAGATCTGAATTTCAGAAGCTGGAGTTCAGGTGAGAAATAACAGATATCAAAAGGATTCTTAACAAAACTGTTAAGTATATATACCTGTACATAAAATAATAGAATCACAGAATTACAGAATCATAGAATAGTTTGAATTGGAAGGGACCTTTAAAGGTCATCTAGTCCAACACCTCTGCAATGAGCAGGGACATCTCCAACTAGATGAGGTTGCTCAGAGCCCTGTCCAACCTGACCTGGAATGTTTCTAGGGATAAATACACACATACACATACATGTATACACACACAGCCTTAAGTACCAAGTGTATTTCTGTGAAAGGGCTACAAAGTGTAATAGCTTGAAACCATGGGAAAACTGCAGCTTGCAGGCAGAGTGATTTCCTGAACTGTTCCCGAATACTGGCAAGAACAAATCAAACTGCCCTCTTAGAAGTCCATGGCTATAAGACTCTCCTAAGCCCAGCATCAGAAATACATCAGAACCACAATGGAAAGCTCACAAGCTCCGAGCTCGAGCTGTCCCTCTCCAGGTTACAAGTGCCTTAACTCAGCTGTGTCACAGCAGTACTGCACGCTTCCCATGCTGGACAGTGTTATGGTGATGGTGATAAAAACTAAGGAATTACAGAAGCTTTTCCAGCCTGAAAGTTGCCCTTAGCCTCACCAACCCACAGAAACTCAGCATTGAGGAATCATCCATTTTCTGATTTGAAAACTAATAATATTTCAGTGCAAGCTCCTGAGTAGGTCTGTCTGACTGAAGTTTCACTGTAGTCAAAGAAGCTTTGATTAGAGACAGTCTTAAAATTATCAGAGATTAACAAAAAAGACATTAGTGTTCCTTCCCCTGAGTGCACAGGCCAACTTCTATTTTGGATTTAGGAACTTCTAAAAGTTGCTTTGGATACTGCCATGTTGAATTTTAAACCTGTTTCTTGATATTTTTCTTGGAAAAGACTAAGTGTGTTTTAATTAGTTTCTAAAATTGCTATTTTTATGATAAAATTTGGAGTTCATTATTGTGAAATTAGGGCATTTTGCTTTAAAATCCTCATAGAGAGGACAAAGTCATAGAAGACACTGCAGATGCTAGTTTTTGCTACAGATGTCCTTAGCTAACTTAGGAAAAAAACGTATTTCACAGCCCACTGCAAGGAATACTTTTTATGTTTTCCCCTGTGTCTCAGAGCTTACCACAGAACATAGATGCCACGAGGTGACCATAAACCAACTACAGAGCCTTTCAAGTTTATTAACAATCGCTAGCTAGGCTACATAAAACTTAAACACCTGTACAAATATACAGCGCCTTCTGAGAGAGGGAAGATGCTGTATTTTGTGATCCCTCTGCGGAGATGCCCAATTACTCCTGAAATACCCATGCTTGTACTTTTAGCAATTTCACATCAGCATTAATGGACAGCACCATTCCTGAGGTAAAACAAAACAAGAGAACAGCAAAATCCCTACACATGTCATAGAGCAATAGTAAACTGCTGAAAGCAAGCATCTTGCCATAAGTGGTAGCTGGGTGATAACCCTGAATAAATGAGAAAATATTACAGAAAATGTGGAGGGAAGACTGTACCTTTGCACATGTGCACATCTATATTATTATATTCTAGTCACTTTCTAGTCTACCTTCTTGCAGAGGTAATAGCCAAAGCTATGGATTTAAGTTGTGAAGAAGCCCATGATCTTTCTCTGAAATGGGTAAAGAAAACCAATACAATGTGCACAACTTTCGAAGATCCAAGTACAAAGGTAATGTTATGTCAGGTCATACACTAAAGTGAGGAGGACAAAAGAAAAATGCAGAATGAGCGACTGGTTATCCAGATAGAATAGAAAATAATGCATGCCACAGCCAGTTTTCAGTCATTTGAAATCACCTTTTCTTGTCTGGAGGCAACAGCGATGACTGAACTCACAGCAAGACTAATTGTATCCATGGAGTCACATGGATTTAACAGATACAAGATTTGTCCAGAAAGCCCATCTATGGTAATCTTGACTTGGAATGTGGAGGAACGTAATTTGTCACTCTGCCGATGAAAGGAAACCTGTCTATTATCAGACTGTCCGGATAAATTAGTGGTCCATCTAGTGGTGAAAGAACTTAAAGCAACCAATTTGAAAGTACCAGATATTCAGGCAGGTTTGGGTGCAGCAGGGTAGAGAAATCAGACGGTGAAAGATGTGAATGAGCCAGAGCCTTAACAGCTCTCAGAAGCAAGTACAGATCCAATAAATGCACCTAACTTGACAGGAGAAAGACTTTCTTTGATAAGTCAATACAGAACAACTAATGGTCCTTCTGCAAAGTCTTAGTCTACACAGTCAGATGCAGAAAGAGTTACCTCAAGAGCACATTCTAATGAATATTTTTAGGCAGTCCCTACAGATCAAGTATGGAGGAGCTTATGCACATCCCAAAACACCCAATTATTCTATGCAGTGATTGAAGAAGATGACCATTGCCTCTATAAATTGTGATCAAACTCAGAACAAGCTGCTGCACAGCCAGTCTGGTAATGTGACAAATGAAAAGCACTAAGGTAATTGTCATCATATATACATTATTTTGGCTTGAACAGTACACTGGAAGGGACGTAAATGGAGATGAACAGCACTCTGTAAACAGAACTGCTGCTCAAACATCATTCAGTAGATCGAATATAGCAAAAAAGCACCTGTTAGCCTTACCTTTCTAATGTAAAGGAAAGGACCAGACCTTTTGCATTACAGACAAGGAAGACAATGTCACAACAAAGAGGAAAAAAAGGCTGCTAGGAATGTCGTCACATTTATAAACTAAACTGGGTTCTGTAACGCAGGTTTTGATACAGGCACTCCACAATGAAGTTTTCTGGTACAGGAAAGGGTCTATTGTTATGATATATGCAATGATCACTGAATGACATGCAGGCTCTTCTAACAGGAAAACGTGTGTGTCTTTGAGCTCTCTTTAACTGAAAACAGAAGAAAAAGCATAGAAGCATTTGGGAGTTTTCCAAAACATACGGAGACAATATCACATGCAGCTTCTGTTTAAAACTGAGAACATCTTAAATATTCAGATTAATGAGAAATATGCAGAGCATCTGACATCATAGCTTAAAAAGCTATCCAAGCAGTTAGAGAATATTATTGCAACTGCATAGTTTGGTTGTAAACATCATACAATTTCTGAGCAGCATGAAAATACTCTCTTTTTCATGCAGAATAATTTATGCTGCTTACACTGCCTGTAAGGGAAGAATTTTAATGGAACTTCCAGTACTTACATCCAGGTTGTGTATGATGCAGCTCGACATAATTAATCTGTTTTCACAAATACTTAATTTGTTTCTAATGTCTCAGTCATCTGTCAAATATCCACTAGGAAATATTAATAGAGCTGCTTAGAGGTGTAAAGGGTCAAAATAAAGCTCTAATGTAAGGAAAAAAGTTGAAGTGCCTTTGATCCAATAACATAGACACCATAGGTATGTAAATATTTCAATAAACCAGATTTTTGGTTAGATATAGAAAAATACATATTGCACAAAGAACCTGCTGTGAATACACATTAGTCCTTCTGTTTCAAACTAATAAAAAAAAAATCGCGTGAAAATCCAAGGTCTCAGATGTCCTTGTAAGAAGTGGATAAAAGAGTGCAAGGCTCCTGTTTCAAGTGATGGGTACTGCTGAAGATACAGATATCTTCTGTTCAGTTTTAGATTCAGCAGTGATTTTTCTTGCCCAATAGATGCAAAATTAAAATACAAACATGGACGTTAGGAAGCTTTTTTATGCTTTGACTTCTTTTTTTTTTAAAAAAAATGTATGCTTCTTTTTTTTCAGGGCATAACATGCAAGGTTAGAATAACAGGTGGCCTGGAATCTTGTGCAAAAATTTTCTCAACTTGGTCCACAATAGATGCTCTTATCAAACCTTACAACAATTGCAGAGTGCATGTGTCATGCCTGTTTCTCCCAAAACACACTGAGAACCAAGAATCAGCCATGAAATCAACAGAAAATGACTGTCAACAGAAATTAAGCTGGCTCCACCTAGCTCCTTTCTGTGCAAGTACCACCTCTCCAGGCATATGCCTAATGCAAATGATCTGGAACAAATTTGAAGACAGTGCTAAAAGAATTAATGTAGTAGGGTAGCAGATTTAAGAAATTATTTCCAAAACACTGGGGCCAAAAGCAATTGAACAATCAGAAGATGACCAGGTGATAAGCACCAAAAAGTTTTCATAGCACTAACAGGTGGAAGTCCACAGAGATGATGATGTCCTATAGAAGAGCAGAAGAAAAAATGAGGTGATGAAAAGGAAAATAATGCAACATATCATCCCTGTAGAATTACAGCTGTTGCCAAAATATGACTGATAACCCTACCTATATGTGGCAACACATCTATGAAACAATATTTGATTTACTGCAAGGCAATGAACTGCCTTTCTTAACTGTATGAACATTTTTTATTTATCTAATAAAGCCAATATTCAGTAAATATGTAACAAAAAAAAACAGTTCTTACTGGCTGCAAAGACACTGTCATTCAGAATACGGCTTCCAGGACTGAGCCATCACTCAGCCAAGGCTATAATGGAACATTTGCTGCCTTGAGGCCGGTTTAGGAACATAACTTCTTACCTAGTTCTCACTTCCATAAATTACTTCTCCCTGTGAACATTTTCACAGGGCAAAATGTGTGCAGTGACATTCTAGGAGAAAAGCTACTTGTTTCAAAAGAGATATTCTTTAAAAATAAACCAAACCACAATAGAAAGTCCTTTGAAAAAAAAAAAAAAAAGATTACCTGTTCTCGCTGGGGAGGATACAATCGAATAGGGTGTCTGCAGGCAAATCAGCAGATAGACGCCTTATTGCTCATATCTGCCTTAAAAAACAATGCCTACACACCATCTCTTCACATCAGCAGAAGAACAATGTGGTTGTAGGAGCCGATGCTTCTGTGGGGCTCAGGGTATGACAGTAAAGCTTCTCAACACCCAGCATTTTGGCCTTGCTTGGTGAGCAGTCTTCTGTTTCCTTGCAGCAATCTGTTTTGCTGGTAATTCATTTCTCTAAAAGCAGCTGCTCGCTTCCAGCTAGGAACAGGCTAGTACAGCTGGCATAAAACACATCGAGAAAAAGTTCAAACGGTCATGATATCTTTTCCATATATGTTCTCATGGGATACTTTTCTGTGGAGGCAAACTATGGCTAAAGACTGCTTGTTAATGTATCGTAGCTGTCTGCTTTTAGATGAGAGAGACTCTGTGGCGCTGAGAAAAATCTCAAGAATCTTTTGACCGTTCAGGCCAGAGCCTCCATGAGCATGAAACACATGAAACACACTAGTGTGGAGTACACGAAGATATTTACCACCCTTTCATCCAACAGCAACAGCAGTGTGGTTTAAATCCAGAGTTCTTGGAAAACAGCACTGCTACTGCAATAAAATTATTGTTCATTAGCTAAAGTAGACATACTCTGGAGAAGGTGATTATCTTTGACAAACTTTAAAAAAGGTCTCTTTTTTCCCCTTTTTTCCTTTTTTTTTTTTTTCAATTCTGGATAGAGCCGAAGAAGGGAAGGAATTAAAGATTTCAGAATCGGAAAAAGATCTGAAAACAATTCATTTCTCAGCCTGGCCTTCCCCCGATTGCCAGGAGTTAGTTATGTTTGCTTCAGTTGAACTACCTTTTTTCAAACACAGTGTACATAGTATCTTCCAACTACAGAATTATTTTTGAAACACCCTACCTGGTAGAAAACAGCCATGTCCTCTGAGTTTCATTTAACTGTGCACTTGACAACCTTTCTAGTGCCAGAACTGTGCATGAGACCTGACTCTCCAGCAGGAATCAAGCAGACAGAGAAATGGGTAAACCTTGTCTCATTCAGCTAATCTGTACCCATGGGCAAAACAAGTTTTGGTGTGCACTCTGCTGTCTCTGTTTTCCTTTTCATGATGTAGCATGCTGCTGGGACATCTCTGAAGGTCAGTTTCCTCATGAAAATCCAGTCTATTGTGCCTGAATGATTTTTATAAAGCCAGAACTGGGTTTTGCTGACAGTTTCATCTGTTGAGCAGTGAGCAGAGTCACCGCTAGCATCTAAGACTGATGACCTGCTTCTCACAGCAGAAGATGAGCTTCTTTCTTTATCTATATTCCAGTGCAGGAAAAGAGATAGGACTTAAGCTATAAGTGAGTTGTAAGTAATAATTTCATTATAATTGTGTTATTGCCAAGTATCAGGGATACATCTGGGTGCACGCCTGGTAAGCTTTGGACACTAATTCCCTGAGTCATCCAGAAATTTCACTTCTAGTTATTTTCATAGATGAGACAATGAATTTGTTTGAAACAGTGGACCAACTTCAAACTAGGTCACTGAGTGAGTTTCTGGCCACCTTCACAACAGAGAGGTGCAGGAGCTCTCTAGATGGGAAAATCCAACTGTCCTAGGAAATTCCTCCAGGCAGCTCCTGACATGACTAGAAATATTTTAAAAGTGTTATTTGGCATTGCAGGTGGATAATCTGGCCTTTAAAGTGACTGCGCCAGGTTCTTCTTGCAAAATTGATCCACTTATGCACAGAAAAGATCCTTGTAAACAGCAACTAGAAGCTGGTACAGCAGAGGCAGAAACAGTTGTGTAGGATGATCTTTTGGACACAGATAAGTTAGCAAGGTGCTTTGTACATACTGTAAGACAGTCGATAACAATGGATCGTGCATGTGCTGGAGTGGTCACACAAGGCCATGGGCCATCTGGATTATTAGCACTGAGCTGAACAGCAGTTCAGGGAGACTCATTAGCTACAGCTGAAGACATCATTGCTCAGACCCTTGTAACAGAGACACCTAACAGTGACCAATCCCTGCTTGAGACATTTGCTTTCCCATGGACGCATTACCTTATTCCAATATCCAAATAAATTAGCTTTATTTTTTTTCGTCTAAACAAAGAGTGTCTCCGTAAGTGTCTGTGCAACAGTGGTCTGCCTGTGTAGCCTGACCAGGTATCAGTCTGAACTGAGCCCTGAAACCCTCCCTGTAGCTGGGGAAAAAAAAAAAACAAAAACAAAAACAAACAAAAAAACCCCAATATTTAGTTTTCATCCCTTCTTTAGATATGAACTTAGAAGCCTGTCAGGAGAGCAGCGACTTTGTCTAAACAGATTAGTCATTATAGAAATAAAAGCAAGTGCAGTTAGCACCAATTACATTTTCATTGCCTTAGAATGGCTGTTCCTCATATTGGGGTATTTCCAAACTAATAAATTACACAGTCTTTTGTATTTAATAATTGGGAGAGCAATTATGCAGCAGCAATGCCCACAAGGGTACGTTCTGCAGCCAAATTTTGGCACAAAGAATCTAGAAAGAGCATGAAGACAATGAAATATCCATCAAATACAGTAATCATTCAGTTCTTGTTGATCTGTTGCTTGAATTCTCTCCATACATTGCCTACTCCTGTTCAAAAGGGTGGTACATGTGAAAGTTTATTTCCTTTGTGGAGGTTTTAGATCTATCGGACAGCTATGCTTGTAGTTCCCAGGTTTTACTTTTCACTTTTGTTGTTAATAGCAATCACATCATGTCTAGATCTTTTTTACTTGTTTTACTTGTACAAAAGAAAAGAAAATATTTGAACAAGGCAGGTATTCTAACCTTGCTGCATACGTTCATACATTCAGGTGCTGGTTTTAAACTATGGGTTACAAACAAATCTTTCAAGGGAAACGTAAAAGATGATTGTGAGGAGTTAGAGAACTTACTGTTCCAACCATAAGACTATGCAGACTAGAAATCTTGCAAATGAAAAACAGTTGTTCACCCTTAAACAGCTGTGAAAATCACAACATCCCATTCCAGCTGTATTTTGAAACCCCAGATCTCTTTTTTACTTCAAGTTTCTGCTTAAGTGTCAGAAGATTTCTGGGAGGTCCTGCAGATATTCCCGGAAAAGGATCCCGGGCAAAGAACTGACATACCCACTGGCTTCCCTGAGCTGAAGGTCAGCCTTCTTTCAAGGTAATGGCTGTCAAACACTACCAATTTCTTACTAGCTGAGAGAAAGCCCTGTGGTACTTTACCCTCCAATATTCAGGTTTCCTTTGTCTTAATCTTTTCAGCAGCTGTAATCAACAAATTAGGGGAATATTTGATGTGCTGTTTGTTCTCTTAGCATGTTCCTGCAGGTGCTCAATTTGATTTACATAAATCTTCCAATATTTATGACAATTATAATGGAATAAGCAAGTTGAAAGACTTGACATTGAACAGGATCCTGTCACTTTGTAATAAAAGACAGCTAAGGTTTTTGGGTGAGGCTATGGGGCTCAATTTTTGTGGCAAACATAGGAGTAAGTTTGCAAGTTCTCTACATTATGTTACACAGTACAAGAGCTATGAGCGGAAGAGGGTATATTGAAATCCAAGTAAGGATAGGTTGTTATAGGAAACTCATAATATTTTTCCTCCCTTTAGCTGACTACTCACAGGCATCTTTGTTGAAAGTCTCCTCCTGCCATGCTACAAAACAGAATTCAAAGGAGTCTGAGGGGAGCTGAAGATCTCCAAAAGACAGACATACATTAAACCTCTTTGACAAAATATCTGAGGAGGAATAATTTCTCCCCTCACCAAAAAAAAGGGCAATCCTCATAGAAAAAAGGAAATAGGAGACAAGTTTTCACATACTGCTGAAGCAAAGTTCTGTCAATGTAAACGACTGACTAACAATTGAGCTGTTAAATGTGAGACCAAACCTACAATTGACATTAATTTCTACTCATTTATTAAAGCAAAATGACCTTTGTCAAATGACCTCTTAAAAAGTAGCTTCTCAGACTTTTGAGGCATAATGATGCATAGTGCTGTGGCACCTTCCCCAGGACTAACCATGTCTGTTACATATTGTCAAACTGGATTTCAGATTAATGTAGTTCGTCCAGAAACTACAAATCTCCTGTTCACTCTGCATGCAACAATCAGTAGTTCTATTAGAAAGCGTAAGTTGTTAAGGAAATTTATAACAGCTACTGAACAGAATCTGCTTCAGTTGCTTTCACTTTTAAAAAATACCTCATTGAATGTATTTACTGGCATGAACACATCTTCTGGAATAGCAAGCTTGAAGCAAAGGTCACAGAAAATGAATTTTGCACGCCCAACAGATAATTCAGTGGAAACCAAAGGATGCTCTATTCATTCAATTAGGAACAAGGAGAACTCTGTATAATATTGTCTGGTTAAAACACAGCCTTCTTTCTACAACCTTACACATTTTTTACAATTTTTTTTTCTTTTTTTACAGATTATTTCCTTTGCACAGTTTTGTAGCCATAGTGGTATAGACATGACAGGTCAATCTAAGGGGGATTACGTGCACTGCTGTGAACTAAGTTTGTGAAATAGTCTAGCTTTAAAAAATAATCTTTGAAAATACCATTGGGCAAGATTCCCTTCTTTCAGTTTTGCAGTGGAAAATGTCTGTTGTGGAACCACAGTCAAAGAACAAAGACAAATGTTTGTTTTCTTTGTCAGCAGTAACAGATGAAAACATTTCTTCTTCCAGTTGCTCCTTTTGCAGTGTGCTGAAGGTGACTAACCTCTCCCCTGTGCCAGAATAACCTTCTGTAAGGCTGCACTAAAGTGACACCAGTGAAAACACTGTATTTTGTTTTAGCTCTGCACTGCATTTTACACCTCAGCCTCACTGGGACCTGGACCACCATGACTTGGAGAGGGGATGGTGGAAGGGCAACTTGTGCCTGGAGAAAGCAATTGTTTCCTAAATGGCCCAGGACATAATTACCTAAACATGATTTAGCTGCGTGCAGCCATGAGCTTTACAGTGCTGATGCAAGAACTGGGTCACAAACTTATCACTACAGGTAGGAGGAAAGGCTGACCCCCTCTGCAGCAGCGGGACTGCAAACCATTGCCCCAGGCTGGGGATGGCCTAGAGTACATCATCCATGCTGTCATGTCACGTTGCTTAGCAATCACTCCACCACCAACTCCACAACACATCTTAGACACAGACATTCCAGGGGTGCTCCAAAACACAACCCACTACAGCCATTTCTGCAATCCCTCTTTCTGCCTTCTTTCTACATTTCCCCCTTGCAATTCTGACCATCTTTTACAAACTTAAGATGGAGCCATGAAAGTCAAGAATCTTCAAAGCCATACATAAAAGGAAAAAAAAATGTTTTTCCATGGCCTCTTATTGTCTTTTGCCAGCATGAACTAAGAATAAGCCCACACTCAAATGCTTCCACCAGCATAAGGTATGTAATTACTTGCACCCTGATAGCCACTGCTAGCTGCTGGCAAACTTAACAAAGGTAGCACTATTACCAACAACTGGCCTACCAGCACTGATGTCTCACTGTGTATTTGCTCTGACTTCACAATTACAATGAGAACACAAGTAGCTCTACATACCTTCTAATTTTCCTTTTCCACATCCCCCATAACACAGCCATGTTAAACCTCCCACTCATGGCACACCTATCCCAAATTCCCACAGGAGAACATCTCTCCATGTAATTGCTGAAGTCCTCCTTATTCTGTACCCAGAACACTGTGCACGCACTTTCAACACAGGTATTAAATTTTATCTCTAAAAAGACTTTTAAATCCAATGTCTTCATCCTGGAGATACACTGATTTTGC
>VZSZ01006433.1:116268-129602 GCA_013398815.1 Ibidorhyncha struthersii | reverse complement strand
CAGAAAAAAAAAAAAAAAAAAAAAAGAAAACCAGGCCAAAGTCTCTCCCATGTCAAGTTCCACTCACAGCCACAGCCATCTGCTGCCCCATGTGCAAGTACCGAAGCTACTGCAGCTTATGCCAGCTGGTTCTGGGGTCCTCAAGGGATTTCCTGCTGAGAATTGGCTGCGTTCATGGACCTCGCCATACCCAGGGAAAGTCGTACAGAAGGTGGTTCTACACCATTTAGCCGAGGGCTGCACGCAAATACTAGAGAAATTCTTACCTGGGGAGCAGCCATTTTTCAGCACCACACAAAGTGGCCTCCTCTGCCCCCCAAAAGGAGGATAAGCAAGCCAGCCTGAAATCCCACATACTGAACTTCTGTTATCCTACAGCACAAATTTGTAAAATAAGCATTAGGAATACCAGTGTGAAATAAAATTGCTTAAGTTGTTCAGGATCTCTATATTTTACATAAAAACTCTTGTAACTGCAGTCAGAAAACTCAATCCAGTTCAACATTTTATGAAGAGTCCACCTCCCTCCTTCTTACTGAAAAGTATTTCATAGGGCAGGAAAGACCAGACCCATCCCACAATGCCTGAAGTTGGGGAGATCCCCCATTCCCTCACTTGCTTGTCAAGCTTGGGGCAGACTCATGAGTCCCACCACGTACTTGAAATTCACTCCAATTTTTATCTTCAGACACATTTTCCTTCACAATACTGTTTTCATTGCTAACCAAGAAAATAGTTTTCAAAACTTCTCCACTTCCCATCATACAAATGGCAGTTTAAAAAAAAAAAAGTTGGAATTGGACAAGAATCCTCAAATTACTTGATTCCAAGTATTTTTGTAGCCAACTGCTGATTTCAAGAGGACACCCCAAACATCAGTGCTTAAGAGTAGTCTAACTGAGGTTAGCTGCCAGCTCTCCAAGCATAAACTCTTTTGACACAGCCTTACAGCCCGACAGCACACAGCTCCCGGTCTAGGGGAACCTGTTTCAGCAAGTGCCGCTCCAACTTCTCTTTGCCAATGTCCTGGTTTGAGGCCTAAACCACAACAGCCAGAAGGACCAAATCTCACTGTATTCCAGGGAGAGGGAAAAACTGAAATCTGACCAAATACATGAAATCATAGAATGGTTTGGAAGGGACCTTAGGAGATCATCCAGTTCCAACTCCCCGGCCATGGGCAGGGACACCTCCCCCTAGACCAGGTTGCTCAAAGCCCCATCCAGCCTGGCCTTGAACACCTCCAGGGATGGGGCATCCACAGCTTCCCTGGGCAGCCTGGTCCAGTGCCTCACCACCCTCAGAGTAAAAAATGTCTTTATGTCCAATCTAAACCTACCCTCTGCCAGTTTAAAACCACTGCCCCTTGTCCTGTCACTACAGGCCCTGGTAACAAGTGCCTCTCCAGCTTTCTTGTAGGCCCCCTTTAGGTACTGAAAGGCCGCAACAAGGTCTCCCCAGAGCCTTCTCTCCTCCAGGCTGAACAACCCCAACTCTCTCTCAAGTCTGTCCTCACAGGAGAGGTGCTCCAACCCTCTGACAGAATCTTACTGTAAACTCCACATGGGATTAGCTTTCCCAAACTGAAAATGCTGTCAAGTCGTATTTCACTAAAAATCACTACAAAACTACAATGGTGCAATATAATTTTTACCTACGGTGTCACTTATGGCATTAATTATGTTGATCTCAGACTGTATCTGAGCATTGCCCAGCAGGGTAATTTCTAACTGCCCACAGACACTTCACTTTACAGGACGTATTACTACAGTTGTGTCCAAGAAATATCCAGGAGTATGTCTGAAAAAAGCATTCTCCAAAACATTCTGCATGCAATTTGTTTTTAAAACAATTTCCTATGTAATTCAAACAACTTTGCAAGGGATCAGCATTGTATGTATAATACTGATGTCACCATAATTGTGCTGCTTAAGCATCTGCACTTTTAATATTAAAATATTAAACTACTGCCATGTCAATAAACAGCAGTTTAACGGGAGACTAAATGGCTTCTCATGTTTTGATCAAAACAATAGAAATACTGACATACTGTGGCACAAAATTAGTATAAATAGACTTTATTGAAGTCAGTACCTTTGTACTGAAGCCAAAGATTGTGTCTACATAAGCACAAGTTGTAACATTTCACAACTTCTAAAAGGAATGTCAACAATTACAACGATCATGCATACCATGGTCGATAATCACATTTTTAGAAGCATTTTCAACCATTTCTAAAGAAATGCTTATAACATTGTTATATATAGAACTACTTTCAATAAACTGCAAAACATTGATCAGCTTTTCCAGTATGAGCTACAGTGTCAACACAAAAGGGAGGCATAAATGTTTAATTTACGAAATCAGAATGGAATATTTACTGTAAAGAAAAATTAAAAAGCTTTCAAATAAAGGCCATTATTGAACCAAAGTGAAGAGCACAACTTGAACTTTGAATCCTTTCATCTCTTAAAGCTGTCCTCTGAATAACTTCAGTTCAAAGCATAAATTCAGTACTGTGAGTATTCCTTGGACTGAAGTTTGGCAATGATGCGATCCAACTGTCTCTTTGCTTCACACTGTGGAAAATTGCTCATGTCATAATATTGAGGGGCAATTTTCACCAGCCTGTCAAAAAAGGAAAAGTTTGTTACTAATAAACTTTAAGATGCATCCTACAGAAGAAATTCTGCAACTGAGGGAAACAAGGATTACCCATTACTTTCAACTCATTCTGCGATTCTAAGATTAATGAAAGCTTGCACACACACATTTACATCTCAGCCCCGTCCTGTGCAAGCACCCAAGTCAAAAGCAAAAAAGCACATGCTTGAGTCTAGCGAAACACTCCTGTTCAGCCACACATCCCTTACAGCCCCACACTGCTGCTTCAGTACGTGCCACAATAGCCCGCACAATCAGACCTGCTGCTCAATGTCAAAGTCCACAAACCACAGAAGTCCACCTAAATACCCATTTGTGTAAGAATACAGTTCAGCTTTGGCTGTTTTTTTAAGCTCAGAAACGCAACCAAGGCCATAGGATCCTGCTGCAGCCAACACAGCGCTTGTTCAGAGAAAGATTTCTGAGGAAGGATTCAAACACTCATTTTCTATTAAAATACTACAGGATATATATATATGCGCTGTGTTTTCTGGCCTACAAATCTCTGAACTCTTTCAGCACAATTTCAACAACAATTGAAAAGCCTCCCATGTCCCCAAGGCAGTTTAAGTACAACCTTAAAGATGGGCAAGACAATGCAGACCTCTGCTTGTCTGCAGAGGATCAGGCCTCTAATTTCCTTGATATGCACTCTGCTGGCTAACAAATACTATGACATAGCAGGTTGTACCAGCATTACCACCTGTTCCCTTCATATCTTCAGAAAGCACCGAGTCCTATTCAGATCCTTCCGGAAAAATTACAGACACCTACTGCTAAGAGAGGTCCTGCATGTTGAAAACAGAGGGATCTACCACTATCTCTTAACTTGGCTACACAAGTGGGTGTTAGGACATATCCCCAAACCCAGCATCTCCAAGCACCTCCTTCCCAACACGACTACTAAAGCAACTGGTTTTAAGTCAAGCACCTCTCTGCATGCTGTGTACGGAGCCTGGGCACCCCACTTTTACACAAAACTCCCACAAACAGAAACATGTATCCACAAAGAAAACCTTTAGTCATCAACAAGATCTCAAGTCTATGCCATTGCCGTCCCCCCAAACCATTTTAATAATATTCCATATTTTTATATATATTCCATAACCATATTAATAATTGATTTTAAAAAGGAAAAAGGAAAACAAGAGCTTTACAGTAGGTCATGACTGCATTAAGACTTTTTTTTGGCTTACCATTCTGGCTTGATGTCTGTACATGTCCGGATGTAATTCTTTGTTGTAAGGACGAACTCATTATAGAGCACCCATTCTGGTTTATGGTCAAGAACAGTGGAGGGATGCAACTGCACCACCTGGTTATCTTTTACTGTTAAGTAATGCCCCGTTCGTTCCAAATGTGCCACCTAAGTAAAAAGACATTTTTTCATTACCACAGGCAATTTTTAATTTAAGTGATTTCAAGCTGACTGTTAAGTGTTCCAATACAATATATAACATCCCAACTTTCAAACCTCATCTAAATTTGGCACATTACTCGACCACTTCAACTATTCAGGTTTGTTTTTTTTATAGACACAATCAAGATGCCAGATGTTTCTGCTAACTGCCATGGTAAGTGTATATTCAAATATACCATTCAAGCAACATACAAAAATAGTTGTCACCCAGAACAGAAGAATCATTATCAGAACAAAAGCAATGCAATGCAAACAGAAGTACTGGGAGGGAATATCTACCGGACAGGTTTGTAACATCACACAAAGTCAGCTGTGGTCTACTACAAACACCTGCTTCAAACACTTCACTGCAGTAGCTACTGTGGGACCAGTAAGGCACAATGTTATCCTCTCGAGTTTTTATTGCTGCAGTGTTTCAGTAGTAATTTTACTGGTGCACATATTATTCTCCAAATCCTCTCACACTGCGGGCCTGAAAAAAAATATGTCAGTCCAGTAAGAATGGGAAGTTTAGTATGTCAGAAATAAGAACAGTCTTGTTACAGCATGAGCTTCAGAGCTGGAAAATGTAGGTTCAGCAACACGCTTCTGCTGTGACCTTGGTAAAAAAATCAATTAACCTCTCTCTGACCAAGCTTCTCACTCTGTGAAAGGGAATAATGCCTACCTCGCTGAGATGCTCTGATATCTAGCTCATTAAGATTTGGTAAAGCAGACAGTTATCCTTCGAAGGATATCCTCTGTAAGAACAGTTAATCTAACAGAACAGGTAACTAAAATTAACCTTTTGATACCGGTAATTCAAGATGACCTCAGTACTTATTTCATTACAAATATATACACACAAAAATACTGTAAAAAGATTAAGCAGGATGGACAGTGGCTGAAAGATGTCTGAAAGACATTTTTAATCAAATCATCATTAGCTGCTTTCCTTTATTATAGACTGTGTACTTCCTTGTTTTTTTAATTCCTAGGTACATCTCTTTTCCACCCCCCCCAATCAAAGGTAAATTCCATCTATTAGACTAAAATCCCAGGATGTCTAAAGCAATAGCTACCTCAAATTTTAAGTCAGAATATCTCCTTAGCAACAAATTATGTATTTTGAGTGTGCTTCTCTTTTATATTTTATGACATTAATATCCAGAACATGTTTTAGGAGTGGAACAAAGTATTTCAATAGTCTGCAAATCTTTTCACCTAAGATTTTAGAGATTACACTGCTACTTTATTTCAAGTCTGGGGAGCCAGCAGAGGCTCTTTTAAATGGAGATTAACAGTGCACTGTCTGTAGCGATTTAGGCTTAATTTCATCCAACTCAATCCAACGCTTACAAAATTAAATAGCAGTATAGCTGTAAACCAGACGAGACCAGAAACTCATCTGTCACAGACCTAGCGCAATCACAGCACATATGTTGCTGTGGGATTATGGTGTTTTTAAGGAAGTTGGTTTTTTTAATAAAAAAATCAATTTCATTTTTCAAATCAAAAGTAAAGCAGGCATACAAAAATATCTGGGTGCTTTATTTCCTATAAAAGGAGAGAACAATTCATTTATTTAGGTTTCATTCTAGAAAACAGTGTGCTGTTAAATTTAAATCAATACAATTTAGCTTTAGCACCTCAGTCTCACTCAGACGTATTAAAATAGTAGTCTTATCATCCGGCTTTCCCAAACACATACAAGTAAAGAGTTGTATTTCTTGTTTACTTTGTATAATTCTGAACTAAGTAAAAAGAATCTGAAATAACTAATTAAGCATACTCACAGAAAAAGAAACACTATAGAGGCGTACAGTTAGTTCTTAACTTCCACAGAAGGACAAGGACTGCAATAACCCCAACTTAGAAAAAAGTGTTTCCTTAGAACATGTCACCTTTAAGTGGTTACACACTGTTGTGACTTACTTTGATCCTGAGCTAACACTGAGCTACTTATCCTATTTAGATGTTTCTATTAAGCATGCTTGTTAGCACACAGATTGGTAAAGAATTTCAGGTTCAATAATGGCAACACTCTATCATGAACTAGGCACAGTGAAGCCACGGCTCCACAGCAAGCAATGATGATCTTGATCTAACTGCCAGCTACTACATTTTCCTGCTCCGTCCTGGTCTGAGCAGTTTCAGCACAGCTGACAGAGCCAATTCTGCTTCTTCTCTGAAGGAGAACATGGCTTGCCAGATCAGTATGCTCAAAGAATTTAGGCTGGGCTCAGGCAAGCACCAAGGCTGACATAAGGGAAGGAACAAGGACACACAGGAGGCAGCATATACACTTATGTTCCTTTGAACCCCTGGCATGCAACCAATTCCAGTGCACGTAAAACACAATGTAGTGGTGGTTGGGCCAGATATCCTCCACAGTACCCTTACAACCTCAACCATTCTGTGATTCTGTGACATTTTTCAAAGTAAAAAAACACAAGCTTCCAGAGAAACCAGAATCATACAGTGGATGTCTATGAAATGGGTTCATTTTTTCAATAAGTAGTGGTAGTAAGCAAGATACTAGGGAACACGCTTTAACCCTGAGATCTCAAGGAATCTGTCATGTATTAGCATAAAATGTTTCTGAGTTCGGATACCTGAACAAAGAATAGGGCTGTAAACGGAGGGAAGAGCTATTAACACTATTGACTACACAACATAAGGAGCTACACAAACATGACTAAAAGGATCATGAAGAACCAAGCCAGCCCATGCATCTCTGCAACAGGTTACTCTGCAGACCAAGAAAGTCCTGCTGATGATTTAGAGACAATTACAATCATCATTTAGAGACAAACTCACATGGAAACAGTGGCCACCATGGCATGTGTCACCACAGGAAAAGGTTTTAGTTCGAGTTCTCGTAACAGAGGTTTCAAGGATGTCACAGTTTTATTAAGAATGACACAGCCTCCTCTGAAATTTTAAGCGTGCTTTTGCTTATTTATTATCTATCCCATCATTGAACCTAGAGGGCCCAACCATGGGTTTTTAGTCAAACATCAAATACTGTAAATCCAAATGCACCTAAAAGGCCAAAAGCAGGACTAGTACCACAAGATCCAGTGTTTTTTAGATTTAAGGCTACAAATTTTGGCGGGCTAGTCTTGACATACAGTTTAGAGAAGCAACGTCAGATGCTTGGATTTCTGCAATTTCTGCTTGCAGAGCACAAAGTGTTTCTGAAGCTCTTAAAAAGTTCTAAACTGTTCTTCTGCATTCCTAAAAAGCAAAATGAATACCATTAAATGCTCTCATGACCACCTTCCTGCCCTAAGTTTATTTTATTGCCATTCTACTCTCGTAGAAGTCTGATTAAAGACTTCAAAATATACATAATTCTATACACAAAATAGCACCAAAGACTGAGTAGCAGCAACAATGAGATTTTAATCAGTAGTCCAATCAGATGACAACCAACTTCCTGTATAGCACAGGTTATTTAATTTCATCCTCTGTAGTGACCCTGATATATCCTGTGTTTGACTAAGCCACATCTTCCAAAAAAGGTTCCAAGCTTGATCTGAAGACACCACAAGACAGTGTGCTTTGTTCCACCGTTAAATTCTGACTTAAATTTTCAACTATCAATTCTTGTTGCATTTTCACTACTAGACTGGAAATACAATGATAAAAACCTCAGTTCAAGACAAAAAAAAAAAAAAAATCACTGAGGAAAATGACCCATCTTTACTTTGGCATTTGCTTGCCTTTTCCAATTCAGTTTTAAGAGTTTCCTTAGCTTACTTCCTGTAGTATAATAATTTTTTGCTTAGTCTCTACCACACAGTTATTTCAACTACACATCCACTAACACTTTACAAGCGATAAGGTTAGTTTTTCTACTTCTGTTGAGTAAATACTCATCTAACACCTACCTCTTAAGACCAACTGGAATTTGGCAACAAAACTCAAGTTGTACAATTTTCCAGTCCCTCTCACTTCTTAAGACAGGATATGTCTAGCACTAAAGTACTGAGAAAGCAATATTTCTCTGATGCATTTTATTTCCAATGAGCAGTTTCTTCGCGATTTTGCAAGCATCACTCTTGCTCTATTTTATACATACTTCACGTATTCTGATGTGCGATACAGAAATAGTTACTGAAAAAAGCCAATAAAAGTTTTCCATTATAAAAACCAGAAGAAACCAGGGACACAGCACAAAGATTTTATAAGGCACTTAACTTCCTGTCAATATCTATCCTTCCAGGAGTTGTTCTACACACAGAATTGTTGGCAGTTTTAGCCAAGCAAAGGGAATAGTAAAATAGTTTGTCAGATTTACAGGAATTCAAGTTTTTATTTAAATATGAAGGGTAAAAAGATGATTTGTCAACAGCAGAAATTCCACATTTATCAGTCACTGACACACAACTGAAGGCAGGCAAATTTACAGTACTTAGTACTAATTATGTAATTAGTACTATTTCAATAGTTAATACAGGAATGCACTGTCTGACATCAACCACAGGTCTTCATTAGTACAGAAATTTCTACAGTAAAATTTTACAATTGTTTTTAGGACACTAGGCAATTACCAAAGTAGAAAACACTGCAGACAATGAGAAGTATTTCAGAACAATGGCTGCTACTGTTTTTTCTACTTGACGCTGTATTTTTAAACTTAAAGAGTTTACAGAATCAAATTCTGCTATGTGTTGCCCATAGACCTCAGTACTTTACATGCAGAAACCATCTACAGTACATGCACACCCTTTGCGAGTGCTAAGACTTGGAATTCCACGTATGTTCTGTACTAAGAGGACAAAGAATGATGTATGCATTTCATTACTCCAGTTTTCTAGACAAGAGCCCCCAAATGCCAGAGCCTGAATATCTGTTCAGACAGGGTACAGTGTGCACACAGACTACATTAAGTACTTCGGCTGCTGGTAATAACATCACTTTTGAGTATTTATAAGTTTTTTAAAACTGTAAGTTTTCTACTGAAGGTTACTCAAAGCAACATGGAATTCACAACAGAAGGTTCAGAGTCAAGGTCACACAGGTATCACACTGTCATGGAGGTTAAAGAGTGGAAAAAAAAACTCAATAAAATTGACTCGAATACATTAAAAGAGAAGAGAAACTGTTGAAATGGCTTCAACTCCAAACGCCTTGAACAGGTCTGCCAGAGCCATCTCTTGATTCAGCCTAAAAGTTCAATTATGCATTCTGGGTGAGGGGTGTGGCAAACAACCTATCGAACATAGAGGAGACTTCTGGAAAGGCTTTCATTTTCATCTGTGTGAGTCTACTACTGTATTCACAGCAAAAATAGAAAGTCAGATCTCCAACTCCTGAGCTGTAGAAACCAAAAAGCCATCTACACCAACAGTACAGTTACATGTTGATGGCAGGAAAATATCTCTCAGAGGAAGAGTTTTACTCTGAGCAACATAAGACAAACTGACTGCACAAACTTCCAAGGGCATGACCTCCTATAGCTCCAAGCAAATGAAGAAAGCCATAGGGTACCCTGCCAAACAAAAGGGCAACTGTGGCAATCAGACCTGCCTCAACCAGCTGGGGCCCAATAGAATTAAAGGTGTAGGTGGGAATGTGTACTAACGCGTCCCCCCCGAAAGATGAAGAAACCATGTCCCCAAAGTAAGGACTGAACGCAGTGACTAGCCTGCTTGTCTGAAGGGTTACAGCAAGACAGTCTTTAGAATCATTTTAATATGTAAAACCAGCCAGCCTTAGTCTTCCGTTTGCGTTACAGTGAAATGCAGTTGCTGACATCGATACTCCTGTATTCTAAAAATCCAAAAACATGTTCCTGCTACACACTAGCTGGCTGGCTTAGCCCTAGGGAAGGCACTGTTTCCTTAGAAGGGAGTTTAAACATACATGGTACCCAAGTCTGCCTCCCAGTCTGGATGAGCTAAGTGTGTGCCTGTCAAGCTGCTTGCCCAGCTAAACTGCACAGCGCTGACTAACAGCTCCCTTTTCAACAGGTAAGATTTTGTGCTCAAATACCACTAGAGCACAGATCAAGTGAAAAAAAAAACATGAAATGCCATGGGCTTTGGTCAGCCTCCTCAAGGATAACAAGGTTGTGTTCTCCACAAGTGAGATATTAGGCTCTAGCAGAGACATTGCTGAGATGCGTCAGAATGCATGTTTGCTGGGAAAACCATGATCACAACAGCCAATGAGGATGAAGACTCACTCCCATTGAAGGTTCTGTACCCCTGGGTCTGCAAGAGTCAAAGGGTTTCTTCTAGCCCTAGGGAAGAATGCTGAGGAGAAAAAACACCGCACAAGGGGGCTGTGCCAAAAAACAACAAGAAAAAGCCTGCATTCTAGCTTGGAGGCACGCTTAACATGAAACGCAAAGCATCCAGGATGTAGCAGTGGACACTGGCTTCCACACCATCCTGGTTCAAGAAGTAAATGAGTTACAAACAGCACATATCTTGAGATGACAGACCTGCACCAGGACTCCAGTACTTGTGACTCATGTAATTTAAAAGTGAAATATAAATATGGAAAAGTACGCAAAAGAAAATACTCTCCTTCTATAAGGGTCAAATATAATATATAATTAATTATATAATTTTGATATACAACTATACTTACCCTGTTTGTACCAGATTACAAATAATTGTAAAACTACATGTTCTGCAGTTACTTTGAAATGTTTTATGAAGTTAATTCCTCAGCTATTCAGAAGTTAGTGGTCAACTCCTGACTGGTCATGCAAGAAACAGTAGTAAGATTGTCTACAACTTCTCTTCCAAGTCAGATTTGACTCAAGAATGTACTACTTGAGTAATAACCAAGCAACGTGACAAAAACTAAGTGGTAAAATAGTTAGCCATATATAATTTAAGTAACATGCATAAAGTTTTGATAAATTACAATAACAATGCTAACATTAAAAGCCACGCGAACACTGAACTATGTTCCCTACAGGAACACACACATACCTGCATGAAATACCCAGTAACCAATGCCTTTCTTATGTTGATATAATAGTCTCGGCTGGTAAAGTCTGTACTTCTACGAGGCAAATTAAATCTATCCATGATTCGTGACAGCTGTTGGCGTACATTGTCTGCAGACATCAGGGACCTGTAGTTAATGAAGTTGTCATAACACCACTGAACCGACTCATGATCTGCAACATTAAAAACATGAATCAAAAATGAGTATTTCATCCAATTAGAACAAGTAAATAAAACAGCAACTAACCAATTGATCAGTCAGATGAACCAGAAAAGATATCCATAAACTTTTATAAGTGACAACAGCTCTTAGTTTAATCAGTTGATTCTTGCATTAGATAAATTCCCCAAATTGTTTTCTATTCAGGAAGCATGTGGTCAGGACAAAAAAAAATTAGCTTTTTTCCTCTCACCAACAGAATATACACACAATCACTGATGTTTTGCTGAAATACCACGCCAATAAATTTTGCACATTTAAAAAAAATAAAAATCACACCCTGCAACTAGAAAAAAATCATCTTTCAAACCTGCAGTGTAAAACATAACTGAACATAAGGAACACTACACAATCTTTACCTGTAGTGTGCAGTGAACACACAAGATTGTACATAATTATACTATATTTGAGAAACCTCACCCTCCTTAAATTAAGCACTTCAAGTAACAGTTAGGAGCTATACAAATAAACTACTTTAATACTGAAGTGTGACGCACCTCACAGCAGTTTAAAGAAGTGTAGGTGACTGGTAAAATATAGTCAATAACAGAACTCCGTACTCAAGTTACTGTTTCTACTGTTGCTAGCTCTAACAAGAAATCTATTAAGACAGCAAGCCTAGGATAAAAACCTATATCTTCAACATCAACAAATCCAGTTCTCCATACCAATTCTGTAACTTTAAGTGTTTCTCTTTTACCATTTGTCAGTTCAATAATTCAACAAAACCAGCCTTAAAATTTAAAACTTAAATTATCTCTCATAGAGAGACTTTTCTTAATTTCCACTTAAAAGGATGGTTACATAATTACAGGAAAGTTTAAGTTGTTTCTGCATTTTTGTCTTACAGAATATATTTAAACTAAGAGTGCTAAAGCTGTTGTACACTATACAGCAGAATCATAATTGAAGTATCATAGCATGTTACTTTCCGTGCCATTTGAACTGTGCATTTTTGATGACCCAGAACTGTTTTACGTTGCTCTAGATACAAACAGTAGCAGCATTTTGCCTTCTGATCCTGAATCCCAGAAAACCTACTCAATTTCACAGTGGAACTGAACAAAAGACTATCCCCCAAATAATTCCATCCTGCAGTAACCTGAGCATGAAAGCAGTGGCTTCCAGAAACATGCACACAAAAAATGTCTGCAAGACATACTGGATGCTGTTAACTAAAAAGCTAATAGAGAAAACAAGCAACACATGTCTCCGATTCACAAGTATTTAGTAGAAGTTTCTCAGCTATTGTTTTAAGCAGTTTCGAATACTTTTGTTTGGACTTTTACTCTGAAGATACCCTCATTTTTGATTGCCACATGATACAGTGTTAGAATGTTTCAATGTAAAATTTCTTGATCAAAGTTGCAACAGAAGGGCACCCAGTTGTGTGTTTTTTTACTCAGGGTAAGAGACTGTTGGTTTCTGTTTGCTTACAAGAAAATGCAACTGGAGCAGCTAATTTAACCTGGTTGGCAGTTAAGAGTAATCTTTTCACTTACCACCAGGATAACCCACTGTTAAAAGTGTACTATTTATGCAGTCATTTTTCAAGAGAACTCCTAGCTTCACCTGTTTATTCCCATCTTTTTCAAGTTGCTAAAATATACTTCAGCTATGCTGGGGAGAAGCATACGTTTTCCCTAAAAATCCATACACAGAAACGAGGTAAATGAAATAAATTTATCTTATAGCTTTAAGTTACTTCTTGTTAATGTATCACCCCTTTGCCCCTCAATCCATACCAAGGTCTTATTACAATATTCTTAACTATATTAAAAAGTCAGGAATAGAAAGGTTTTGGTTCTAGGAACATACCCTTCTCCAAATTCAGGACATTTTCTGCACTTCTCTCCCTGAAAAATTACTAAGTAATTATGCAGATTTTTCTATAATTCATGTCAGATAAACTTCCAATATTACTTAATTATAACAACGCTTACTTCCTTCTGCCCAAGGTTACCCAGCATTGATTTAAAAGCCTGGCTCGTCTCCATACTCATCAGTTTATTACATGATCTCTTGGCTAGTTCTTTGGTTTTGTTTCCCCACCAAAGTGAAAGTAGCACTTAGATAG
>VZSZ01006433.1:81044-116231 GCA_013398815.1 Ibidorhyncha struthersii | reverse complement strand
AAAAAAAAAAAAAAAAGATTTAAGGTTACAATAGAATGGCTCAAAAAACAAGCCCAATCCTTTCAACTGCCTTTGGAACCCAGGAACGAAAGCCGACAGCACAAAGTATTACAAATAATTTTGCTGTAACAGGTGCACACTTACTTTGTTTGAAAGCATGGTAGACATTCAGCAACGTCAAATGATCTCCATCTATGTGGGCAAACCTCATCTTGGCTTCATCTGCTGCTTTCTTTGCTTCCGTGGGGCGAACAAAACACTGTGGGACTAAACAAGGTTGGTATGGGCCCAACACAAACGCCCATATCGATGAGTCACGCATTCACAGATAGAGGAACAAGGCCTAGCTAGGTCAGTTCACAGAGCATAGGGCAGGGCAGGATGGCCTCCAACTGCATCTTGGACTGTTTACTACCTTGATTTGGTACATCAACACCTAACCACATCTGTAAGACAAGAGGGTTTCAAAGCTACAGAGTACCTGATTATTTTAATAGAACTATATATAGGCATCAAAATCTCTAGTCTGAAGGCCATCAAGATTGCCTATGTATACTGGAAGGCTGAACAGATCTTAGTTCAAGACCCAGTGCTGATAGCTCTACCAGGAGCTAGTACCCCATGTAACAAAACATTTTAACCGCAAATTTGCTTTCTGAGAAAGCCTCTATGGACGGAGTGAAGAAGGTAGTTCTGAAAATGTACTGCACTAGCACAGTCTAAATGAAGTGAGTTTTATCACAAGTCTGCTACTAGACAGAACACACTAGTAAACTCAAGTCCTCTTCCCCAGATGGTATTGTTATCAGCACTGGTATACAGAAACATGTGAATGAAGGTATTAATAAGTCTAAAGGCTGTGATGGTAGCGGTAGTGGTGGAAGGTTAAACCGTCCTTTGGCACTACTTGAAATAAAAAAAAAAAAATTTAAAAATCGCAATGTGATGAGCTTTCTCTATCATTATATTCTCTTATATCTGACTCAGTCTGACTTGAATCTGAAAATGGTGTTTTAACATTCCCTTTACAAATACAGACTATCAAAGACCACAAATAGCACGGCAGCCAACTTAATGGTCTGTCAACATTCTTATAGGTTTGTAATACCAGTATCAATTCACAAGATGTTGAAAGTAGTTACAAGAGATTTTCACTTTACAGAGATCTACAGAAGGAAAAAAAAATATCCAGTTTTGTTTTAAGTAGATGTAATTTTTAAGAGGTTAAATTTCTATGAAATTAATGCTAAGTAAGATGCTACAAATCCTTTTATCTTTTTCCAACTGCTTGCGACTACATTAGCCTTCCCATAACTAAAGCTCACCAGTCTCAGGAGAATACCTTGCATCTCATCTGTTCCTAACAGATGAGGGCCTTTTCTTGGGGTGTTAAGGTGGTTTTACTTTATTCTTAAATTCCCATGAAAGCCCCAAAACAGTACATTTCAAAAATATGTTGAGTTGAATAGTGGATGGAACTTGAGAAAATACACACTGCAACACTGAATCACATAGTAACAAATCAAGAAAGACCAATGCATTAAAGAAAATGGAAATGTAGGGTCAAAATAAACACCCTCTATTTTGGGTCCTGCATTTGAAAACAAAGGTAACAGTGTATTTTAATTTCAAACTCAGACTAATAGAAGCAAATTGCAAATTATTCTATCTGTCTTAACTCACTGTTTTGAATAAGTAATAGCACTTTCTACCCCATAGCAAGACACCACAGCTCTTATAAAATGAAGTACAATAATTTAATCTGCTCACTTATTCAATGCTCTTCTCCACTTTTTTCTGGTACCTAGTTTTCTATTCAGTCCAAACCATTAATACATGGATTGCTATCCAGAGCCTGATCTTTATGTGGACTTAAGGCACCATACATACAGTCACACCACTGGTTTGAAGAAGTGCTTACTTTGGCAAATAGTCCTTACAAACACTAGGACTATGTTTTGGTTTTGTTTTTCTTTAAAAGCAGAATTTTAGTTACAACCCATACATTAACCAGCTTCAATCCTTTTTTTTTTTACCCTCCCCAACTTATTTAATTAATTGTACCTCGAAACAAAAAAAAAGTATCATCATCTGGGAAAAGGCAAATAGAAAAAGAAGTAAGACAAATCAGTTGAAGATCACAGACAAAAACACTAGACTTACTGTTCTGTAGTAGAGAGTGGGGGGAGGGGGGGAGGGAAGAGAAAGACAGGCACCAACCTACCACCACCTCCGCAATTAAGCCTACCATTTAATGAAAACAATTATTACAATTCTGCCCTGCCCATCTGCTCTGAGTCTGAACAATCATAACTCTGCAACAAACATTTTAGCTTGTTCTTAAAAACTTTCATATAAATATATTGTAAGACTAAACTGAAGCAACAGATTTTACACTTAGCCAAAACATTTTTCTTTTCTCTAGTCAACCAAGTTAAGCATGTAACCAGATCACCTGCATTGTGAAGAGCCTGGTAAAATAGCACACTCAGAAAAGTAGTTATGAGTAAGAAAACCCCCATTTTCATAATAGACTAAATCTTGCTGCTTGTCCTATGACTAACTATAAAACGAAGTCCGTTCTACATAACCGGGAAATGAAATACAAGGCTTGCTTGATAACACTTTTCTCTCATCAAGCTCTCTAGACAAGCAGCTCTACTCAGATGCAGTGTAATTCACATAACGCAGCAGCAAAGTACAGCTGTGCACACAAATTAATTCTTATAAATACACATTCTCCCCCAAAGTTTCTTCCATTTAAGAGTAACGACTGTTCTTCAGCTTTGCTTCTTAATGACTGAAAAACATATCATTTCATGTACAAGCTTATGGTTTAATATAAATTACACTGTAATCCTTTTGGAAATACTGGGATTTATCAAAGTGCAGAAGAATGCACAATACAGAACAGATTTCACTGCCTTAAAAACAGAGAGGTTGAGCTGACATTTCTGGTCCTGACTATGCGCCTAAAAAGAAACTTCTGTTCCACTAGTCTGATTTTTTTTCCCCTCTATCCACTCAAATATATACACATTTAACTAAAGTTAGGAGCAAACTGCTTGACCATTTTATGCATGTTAATTTCCTAACATTACTATTCATTAGCTTCAAGGTCTCTACATAAACCCATATTGATTGATTAAACCCCTATATGAAGTTTTAAAAAACAATTCTAATTTTACTAGAAATATTTATATTGTTTATGTTTTTGATGTGGAAAACTCCAATTCTTCCCAAACTGAAGATCTGCATTTTGTTTAGTATCTCTTTCCCTGCTATTACCTGACAACATGGCAGTAATAGATAGGACCTCATTAGAACAGTTGTAGTCACAACTTGCAATAACCATTTTAGCAAGTTGTGGGTCCAATGGAAATTCAGCCATCATGGATCCCAACTCAGTCAAGTCTCCATCATCATTTAAAGCAGCCAGATAATTCAAAAGCTCTAAGGCTCTCATCAGAGTTTCAGGAGCTGAAAGAAAAAAATATTTAGGTAGGCACGTTAATCGAACTGCTCTGAATAAGCAAAAAATGAGGAGGCACAGACTAAGCTATCTTATTTTGTATTCTCCATCCAACTGACTTCCAAACACAAAATTCTTACCAAATTCATCTAGGTGTGAATGAACTGGTGGGGCCAAGGACACGACATGGGACAAGACACACAAGAATCACTTATTTAGGAGAGCTCTTAACTGGATCAAAAGTTTGATAATTTGAACATTACTGCTTCTTGAAATTCAGACAACAGCGGCATTGTGAAATACTCAATATCATAGTAATATCATTTCCCTCCCAATGCACTGATGCGTTTTCCCTTGTTCCATAAAAAAATAGATCGATACAGTCCTAAAATCTCAGCCATGTAAACTTTAGATATGTGTAGTCTTTTACAAATCTGAGCCTGTAGGCATGTTCTCTTAATCCTGCATTCCTTATAGTGGGTGTATATTACACCCACAAAGAAAAAAAGTAGAAGGAAACCCAAAAGCCTTCTTGCTAAGCTATCACACAAGCTGCACAGCACACAGAATGCAATTGTTCTGTAGAACTATTTAAAAGCTTAAAGCTTATAAATTATATTTTTATTTTAGGGGGAAAATAGAACCAACTTTGATCTATTTATATATGGGTGATCTATTTTAATTAGCAATATAACTCAGTTATTTTTAAAGTATATATGAACATTTAACACTGTTAGAAGGGAGATAACATTAACTTTATAGTTTGAGCCAAAAATATGTATTCAGCTTTAAAAACACTAGCTAATTTTCTTTACATACAGTTGTTCACTGATGCACAATTAGAACATGTAATCAAGGTGATAAGTAAAAATACTCATCACATAATAGATTTTCTAATGCCCACAATTTTGTCTTGTCCTCTGCAGGTAAGGGGCATTCAGCAGATTCCTTGTTTTGATTAAAAGCTGTTATGCAGACAGAAACATAAAAAGCTTGCTTTGATAAGACTCAGAGCACTAAATTTCAGGATAAACAAAAGCCATTCCTTACAGATTAAAACAAAAACAGTGAAGAAACATAGAAGAACTTGTCCCATGTTATTATTATATAAAATATTTACTAAAATAAAGTCAAAACATAACACTTACAGTAGACAAGAAAGATAAAATAGAAATAGATACCTGGAGGATCCATAAAATCAAAGTGCACCAAATCATCTATACCAAGCTTCTTCAGCTGCAATACTACAGATCCTAAGTTAGACCTCAAAATTTCAGGGTATGTGTTGTCCTGGGGGGAGAGAGGGAAAAAAAGAAAATTCAGAACACTTGTTCTTCCAAACACTTAAAACAACACAAGCATTCAACTTCTGATTATATTCGGTAGCACAGCATTTGTCTACCTGTATCAATCAGATGTTCTTATATATGCAATCTAAAAAAGTAATCTTACCTGCATTTCAGTTTTGTAAGCCTTCTCTGTATAAAGCCTGAAGCACTTGCCTGGTCTAGTACGACCAGCACGGCCAGCTCGCTGTTGAGCGGAAGCTTTACTAATTGCAGTCACCAAGAGAGACTCCACTCTGATACGAGGATTGTACACCTATTTGAAAGTGGAATCAGAGCAGGAAAGAAGGAAAAGAATGAAAATCACTCATGGATAAAGACAACTATCTAAAAAACCAAGAAGACTGCTTTAAACTTGTTTTCAAACACAGCTTCTGACTAGGAAATCACAAGTTGCACGTATCTGAAATGAGGAAAAAAAATTGGCTACAAAAGCCTTTGGATCAGTGACAGAAAGCTTCAAATACAACTGCCTAGAGAACAGCATTTACTTTTTATTCATTTGTTAACAACAACTCCTGCCAGGCTCCCTGTCCTCCTTAAATGTGTGTATTTTTAGATAAGATTTTCATGGCAGAAGAATTGTGTCCAATTTGTTCTACAGAGTGCTAAACACACTCTTGATGCTCAAATAATTCCATGAAAAAAAAAAAAAAAGCCGTCTTGATACAATTATAAGGTTGAATAATCATATTCTAGAGGTCAGAAAAAAAATCTAACATTAGGTTGAATGCAACTGTAAAAATCAGACTGATGACAAAGCAAGACTGTATTTCAAGGGTACATGCAGATTGTCACAGTACAAAATATATACTAGAGTTTACTGTAAAATTTCCATTGCAGTCATACATAAACAGCAGCCTTGCCAACTCAATAGGGCTCATGAAAAAGAATATACTGTAAAAAAAGAGTCAGATAGTGGTTTCAATTGAAGACGCGTTTTGGTCCATGTTTTAACACCCTCCTGGTGTGAACAAGTATAAAACATGTACAAACACTGTATTTCTTATTACAGATTATATTCTTCCAGTATAAGAATTACTTGTGAAAAAAATTCAGCCTAAATGGTGACTGAAACTCGTGTATGAAGATGCACTGACTGTACTCACATTCTGCTGTATCTCTCATTTTGCAAAAGTTTAAAAGGCTAACAGTGTGTGAGGAAAAGTCTAAGAAACCAAGTTGTAAGGACAGTTATGGTTAGTGAAAAAACTAAGTGAAGATTAAGAGACTTGTGTTTCATTCTTTCTTTAGTTATTGGGTTGACTGTAGGCAAGCTACTTCAGTTCCTCTGAACATCTCATAATGTTCCAAGATGCACAACACAAGCTCAAGGACAACCTTCAGGGCTGCAACAGTACATGATAAATACTGACAAGAAACAGTACCACCCTAAGTACCGTTTCTCTCTTCTCATTTTAGTGCTGGAGTTTTCTATGCTAACACAGCTTAAAAGAAAAGGTGGCTTGTAGCACCATTTTTATTTACTTTCATATGATTTTACTTTACAAGTTTTACTTGAGCACTCTCAAGCATAGACATATAGTACAAAACCACCCTTCCTGAAGTATCTAGAAAATTCATATTCCAGGCCTAACTCTAAGTCCTTGCATTCCTATTTTTCAAAAACAAAGTTCTTCTGCACTGCACTGTTTTGGACTGCTCTAGATATCTGAAGTTTGTAGACTAAATGCAAGTCTACCACAAGTTAGAAGCAAAACAAAAAAACACACTAAGATTTCAATTGGGACAAGACCTATCAGCGTTTACAAAGGGAAGAGTTACCTGAGCAAACCAGATTCCAGTATCTTTCCTACTATAAAGAAAGAGAAAACTAAATAGTATTTACCTTCTGTTTTGCAAAGCCAGGATCAATCACAAACACAACACCATCTATTGTCAGTGATGTCTCAGCAATATTAGTGGACACAACCACCTGTCAAAAAAACAAAATAGTAAATTTAACTAATTTGTCCTGTAGATGAAAAGCTCTCATTCTGTCTCTGCACCAAGAATTTTCAACAAGCTTTCCTTTACTTCATCAGTAACTACCAGTGCTGTGCTCCAACATTTTTACAGGATGATCTGAAATCAATCAGATGAGCTTCTACTGAAATCAGAGCAATTTTTGTCCACTGTTTCTGTTCCCCTGTCTCTACTAACAGTATAATAAATTTTAGTTTTGAGAAAAAGAAACAGAAGAATTTTACTTACAAAACCGCTATTCAAAATTTTTCTCACATCTCTGGTAAAAAACAGCTTACACTGGATTCCTTTAACATGATCCATTAATTCCAGCTTTTTAACTTTTCAAAAAAAAAAAAAAAAAAAAGCCCTTAACAGGGCAAACTGATTAAATAACATTAAATCAAAGGTTACATAACTGTACCAGCACAGTACGTTCTTCTACTTTGTTTGGAATAAAGTAGTTATCAATACATTCCAGCTAAAATCCTGAACAACATATATTTAATTTCAACTTTGTCTTTTTAAATTACCACATATTCTAACATCTTTACATATTTTTAAGGTTACATTCGTAAGTTTCCATAAACTTTCTGAAGGTGATATCTCATGCCAAAATTAAAGCAAAGGTGATATCTGAGTTCTGAAGCTTGATTCACCATCATTTCAATTTTACGTCCAGAGATGCAGTGTAACAGTCTATAGGTATCATTAGCTCTCATCCCAGTGGTGACCACATTAAATCACATTATTAGCAAGTTTAATCAGCTACCTCAGAAAAGACCCAAAACCCATTCAGCACTTCATCAAAACTACTTACCTTTCACCTCTTTATTTCAGAGCATTCTGTCATTGTTTTCAGTTTAGTGATTAGAATTTGAGAGACCCCTAACAATTTGTTCAGAATTACAATGAAGCCAGTGGCTGGACTAGATTGATAATCCTGCTGATTTCTCTTCCTCCTGGCTGATCACTTTGCTAGTCAGCTACTTATTACTCTCAGCTTGTCTTTTCTTAAGCAGACTTAAGGTCTAAGCTTCCCCAAATACTACTATATATTGAAAGCAATGCTTCAGTGGAAAAGAATTTGAATTTAATTTTGAATTATGGTGTTCTACCCTGAAATGATCTGCTACTTAGAACGCCTCAAACAAACAAAAAAAAAAAATCACATACACCTTTCATTCTCAAGTAACCGGCACAGATTAGTCAGAGACAAAAGCCACAAACATCAATGCAATTAAGTGCTGACACAAAAGCACAATACATTTCCATTAAAAAATTTGCAATTAAATGTTCACATTAAACTAGTACTCCCATGTTAAAAGGCTAGCTGATCCACATTCAGGTTGGTGTTACAGAGTGTACCTTATCTAAAAAGTCTCAGCTTTTTCCAGATCTACTAACATATAGAAGCATCCATACCCAGAATGTTCAAATACCAATTACAGAGCAGCATCAAAAGGTTTTGGTCCTGCTTTTTATCACCAATTTCTGTTAGAACACTTCAATAACAATAACTCAATACTGTTAGTATGCTCAGTCCACAAAGGTCCAGCAATTTAACTGGTACGCGAATTTACTTAACTTGTACTTGAATCGTACAGAACTTCCCAAAGTCAGAAAGAGAAAAGTTATTTACACAGTGGATTCTGTCGTATGTATTGTCTCATCTGTTAATGTCACATTGCTTAAAAGCCACAACTAATGAATGTAAGCCCAAGAAATTTAAGAAAAAACTTGAGGAGATTACCCCACATCTTTCAAGTCTAAATCAAGGTACAGAGTTACTCAGAAATCAAACAAATGAAATTAGTGCTAAACTATATAAAATAAATTGTACCTAATTAGCTTTAACTGCCTTTTTGCAATTACTGAAATGGTTATGTTAAAAATGTTTTTAAATATCAGATTGACAGTTTGATACATCAAGGAGTTTTACAGATTAATTTAAACAAGTTACTTTGAATATTAAAATATACATAATATCTATACATAAAAATATATTTATATTGCATATGTATTAACTAAAAATGCTTAAGTCTCCTGAAAGAAAATAGAATGCAGTTTGGAAAAAAGGAATAGGATAGGAAAGGGGAGACGAAAGGCTCCTTCTCAAGTCATCTTCATCTTCTTCCACAATATAAATTAAAAACTCTGATAAAATGCTTTTACTAGTTACAGTTAATCATCTTTAATCTTAAGATTTCTTGCAGTAATAGCTGAACTTGCCTAGCACATCTAAGAGGACAAAAGAAGTGCTAAGTTATCAAGCTACATCAGTACTAGCTGTCACCATCACCCCTATTGCAAGATGCCACACAGTTTCCAGTATTTTACTTTTCCTTCACAAAGTTCAAGCTCAGGAGATACAGATACTGCATACACCTCACTTAGTCTTTATGACCATTAAAGCCTTTGAAATGATTCAGACCTCCTGCTAGCTCTCTCCTCAGCAGTTCTAAAAACTAGGTTCAACTCCCACAGGTGACTGTGTGAAAGGAGACTGCGTGAAAGCAGACATTTTGTAAGATAGTGGAGGCAGAGCAACACATGGTTGTACTTCACATATTGTAATCACTAAGACTAACTGAAACTAAACCAGCATTTAAACAAAGTTACAAAACACACAGATGCACTTTCACTCATTGCTAGATTTTTTTATAGAGATAAAACCAAAACACAGAAGCCAGAACATTTCAGTCAAAGCACGCAAAGAGGAAAGGGGATCTTTTGTTTAAAAAAAAAACAAAAACAAACAAACAAACAAAACAAAACAAAAAAAAAAAACACACACCCACAAAGCAAAACCAAAACACCATAATGGCTTTATAGGTCTGAATCTGTTGCTGCTGTATTTTGTGCCTGCTTTTGCCTACAGCTGGTATCTTTCCAGCACGGTAATTTTTCTCATAGTAAGACAGTTGATACACTCAGAGTGTATTCCTCTTAGACACTGGTTCTGGCTTTGTCAGTTCAACATAAATGAAAACTACACACTGCATCTGTTATCCTCTTATCAAGAAAACCAGAAACTGCCTATTTTGAAGTGCACAGTTTTTAACACGAATGAAAATTTAATGAAATACACAGCTATCACTTGTTCATCACTGAAAATCAATTTCATTCATTTAAGTCATTTGCTAACACAATCTTTGTTGCAGCATTAGTTTCATGATTTCAGATTGAAAGCTTCTTGCAATCAACTTCAATAGGAAAGAGGATCATTTCACTAAATTTATTAAGTGACTTATTCTTCCAGAAGACTAGAAAGTTGTCACTAGTATTCTACAAGCATTGTACTGCACAAAACAGCAAATAGTCAAGGAGCAAACCCTGCCTAGAGCAGATAGTATGATTCAGCTTTGACCTTCAAAATCTTAACTTTGTAATCACTACAGTTTCATATAGCATTAGTTTAACTTCAGGAAGCTATTAAGACTCCTTCCAAATGCTCTGTTTTAAAGAAATAATCACATAGTTTCTAATGTGGTTTATGTGAGCATTCAGGAATTGAAGTATTAATTTTATGAAGAAAATTCACTAGTGCCAGTTCAGGTTTTTCAGTTTCTCAGTCCATTTTGCCCAAAAGGAAGAACCTCAATTCCGTCCTTACGGCAGAAAACTACCTCTAACTTACCTCTAACTTCAACGTACTTGTCTTAACTTACACCTTCTCATAAAACTTGAAACAGACAAAACCTGCCTGATAACATCCCTTGAAGAGACAGTCCATTTTGTCTCCAAACAAAGGATGTCTCAGAATAACACCTTAGGGGAAAAAAAAAAACAAAACACAAACAAACATCCCTCCCCACAAATTGTGTGGTTGTCAAATTCACTGTTTAATCTGACTTGCTGTATTTCTCATAAGAAACTTAATTTGATTTGACTGAATGGGAGTGGCATTCACTTGTTACCAGAACATTCTGGCCTTATAGATGGAAGCCAGAATTTTGAATGGCACTGAGAAACAAACTCCAAGTTATCTTAAAAAAATGTTAATGTGATAAAGTGTTGGATTATTAAGGCTTTATAAAAAAAAAACTTTCTATTTGTTGCTGTCCAAATATATTTAAAACAGCTGAAACTCTTATTTAATTGCCCACACAACTGTGAGTAGCTAGTTACTGAATGGCATACTAGAACAGTGTACTATTTACCTTTCTTCCTATTGCTCCGTTTTGTTTTTTCGGTGGGGGAGGTTCAAAAATCCTTTGCTGTTGCTGCGGAGGAAGAGTCGAATACAATGGAATGATTTTGATGTCACCAACTTCAGGGCCTAAATCGTCGATTTCACGTTTTATCCTCTTGCAGGCTTCATCAATCTCCTGCAAAACAGAAATACTGTTTAAAAGAGAACTCCATGAAAAAGCCACTGCATTTTATTTTAGAGTGCCTTATGACAATTATATTAAGTCTACATCCTGAAGAACAATTACAATAAAAATAATTAAAAAAATCAAGGTGCTTACTGAATTTGCAATCGAATTTCCACAATACCTCAAGATGCTTCAGCTTCTACACTCTAATGAACAGCCTAATTTGCATTCAACATCCTTTTTCTTTTAGTCATGTTTCCTAATTAATTCTCTACAAATTGTACTAAAATTGAAATCTCTCACCCTGGAATATTAAACTGCACTCATGACCTTTTCAATTTTCACAATCTAAAAGAAATTGATTTGCAAGATAGTTAAAATAAGCCAATTAAGCTTTAATGTCACATATTACTAATGCAATTATATGGAAGATTTGCTTCATTGTACCTAATGAGAACAAACACCTTTACAGTATAAACATGGACACTCAAAACCAAACCTCTCAATCCAGTGTTTCAGATTTTACTTTAAAGTTAACTGACATCCCATTTAAGCTTAAGGAAAGTCAGTGAAATACACTCAAACTGAAAGATTTTTCATACCTTCTTTACCTTACTATTTTCTACAGTATTTGTTAGCTTATTTTCTGACTAGGTTACCACACAAAAAGAGTTCACCACAGCTCAATCATTTATAATTCCACTTCATTTTAAGACAATTATATTTAAGTCAGCTAGGTGACCTATAGTTATGACAACATTTAATGAAAACTAAAGTGCACAGAAATTCAGGTTAATGAATAACCATTAATTTCAACTTAAAAATTATGACAGAGCCTCCACTGGTATAACTAAGAGGCATACTTACCAAGTATTGATATTCCAGCAGAACCACTGATGGGAGAATGAAGTCATCATCACAAGAAGCAACAGTAGGCAAAAATCAAAAAATAGCTACAACATACTCCGAGAAAAGAGGCCAGACCTCCCTTACCACAAATAATTCACCAGCCTGAAGCTGAAGTGATGCTTAAGACCCTCAAGCAGATATACAGAACAGGTTAACCTAAAGGCTGTATAAAATTTCTGCTTCAAACTGTAATTAGAAAAATAAAAGCAGACTCCTTTCTAAAACCATAAATTCAGATAGATCTTGGAATAAATCTGGGTCTTTCTCATTTTTCTTAAACAGACTTGTAAGTTTTCAGCACAACTGCACTGAGCATGTTTTAAAGAAGCACAGACAATACAGTACTCGTGTTCTGTATTGATCAGCATATATAATTAATGTAAGCATGGCAAAATGAAGGCTCTTTCTCTTTAATGTCAGAGCCCTTTAATAGTAAGCCTAATGCTTTTTGGCATTATCTTGCCAATTTGAACGAAGTGCAGATATTTACAAAAAGACCTCTTAAACAAAGGTGCACTTTGCCAACAAATCCAACATACCCCTCATAAAATACAAGAAACATACAAGAAACTGAGCTGGAATGCCCCCTACTGGTTTTTCAACAGAGAACGAATTTCTTTACACAGATGTTAATACCTGGTGTCGTGTTGATAAACCCCTTTAAGTTCAGTAATAGCCTCCCAGCAAAAAGGAAAAGCCTAGCTTAATTGACAGATCATACATAGTAGCTCAGTAAGTTAATACTCAAACAATGGTGCTTATGTGAAAAGATAACATGCTATAAGTAAATAGTTGACTAACTAGACAGCAACACTCCCTCTCGAATTTACACCCCTTCAAAGTCTTGACAAGCTGATACTTGGACCTGTTAAATACTTAACAGAAAATTAGATTGTATCTTTCAGGAAAAAAAAAAAAAAGTCCCACAAGCCAAACACTAAAACAGAAATACAGTACAGACCTTAGTTCCTGATCTGAAGGTCACTACACCATTTCATGGAATTTGTGCAGATTACACTGTGTAATTGGGAAAGCTCTGATGCTGGACAGGATGCTTAATCTTCAACTGTAATGACTAGAGACGCCAGGACAGTTTTATACTTAAGAGATAGTAAAATACAAGCAAGAAGTGATAAATGAAAGCACTCCACTTTTCAGGCCACGTGTGTTCACAGCCACCTATCAGCTTTCAGAAGAGATAAAAGTGTTGTTTCTCCCTAGAGTTTCCTAATGTAGTTTCAAAGTATCCCTAATCAGGACTCATTAGAATACTTTAAAATAGAGATGACAAGCGCATATATAACCATTAGTCTCTGCAGACTTGCAGAGGTAACTACAGACCTCATCATAAACTGCTGAAAGAAGGATGCAAGTCATCAAGAGCCACTGTCACTCATCTAAAGACAGTGAAAGAATTCTTTAGTACGGAATTGTTTTAATTAAATGTAAAAAAAAAAAAAAGTAAAGGCTGAGAGAGTTGAGGTTGTTCAGCCTGGAGAAGAGAAGGCTCCATAGACCCCTTATAGCAGCTTTCCAGTATCTGAAGGGCACCTACAAGAAAGCTGGAGAGGGACTTTTTTACGAAATCATGTAGTGATAGGTCAAGGGGTAACAGCTTCAAACTGGAAGAGGGAAGATTTAGACCACATATTAGGAAGAAATTTTTCACTCTAAGGGTAGTGAGGCAGTGGACCAAATTGCCCAGGGAAGCTGTGGATGCCCCATCCCTGGAGGTGTTCAAGACCACGCTGGATGGGGCTTTGAGCAACCCCGTCTAGTGGAAGGTGTCTCTACCCATGACAGGAGGGTTGGAACTAGATGACCCCAAGTTACACAACCTAGAAGGCATACGTCTAGTAAGAATAGTTTGAAAGTGTTAAGGATTCATTTAGGTGTTAAAGATTCGTTTGTACCACATGAAAACATTTAAGTCTGGAGATACAAAAGATACAGGTGAAGGCACAATACTAACTTTAATACTCTGAAGATCCAGCAAGTCTAATTCAATAGTCCTGTCTTACTCAAGTATGAAAGGTGTTTGTTGTTTGTTTTTTTTTTTTTAAAAAAAAGGCACACGTATTTAAATATTTGCACAGCATCTACTCCAAATCCACTACAAAACCCTTTGAAGAGGGGTTATTCCACCAATACAACCATAAGACGAGATTTTTCTCCTTCGAGGGAAAAGAGGAAAGGTAGAATGAACTGGCCTTACATTTAGATTATGTCTGAAAAACTCCTCAGAGCCTTGAGTATCCCACTGACTGCCTGAGATAGCTGATACCAGGGTACCAGGAGCAGGAACAGACACGGGATCAAAGGAGCCACAGCTACCAAATGGTAAATAGCAAACAGACCATAAGAGGAGGGAAGGTTACATGCTAGCCAAAATGCTCACTCATCTCAAGCTGCCAGTGCCACGCACACTCAACATATCTACACTTCACAACATCTAATCATCAAAATTGTCCCAGGCAGTCTACTGTGTACCTTAAAGTTTTTTTAAACTTCTTGCTTGATCCAATCAAAAATGAATTAACAATAGACGTACAATATCTGTAGTTCAGCTGCAACACTATGGAAACTAGAATCAAGTAGTAGTTAAGAGCTCCATAGTAGTACGCTTTGAATATTAATACGGAGTCCTCACGATTCTTCTACACCCTCAACATCATAAGCAATTCTCCTTGGAGAAGCTCTGAAGACAGACAAGAATCAGCAAAGAGAAAATATTTCTTTTTATGGATATAAAAGTGATCAAGGAGGTAATGGGGTGGTGAATATTTTTCAACCAGGAAAAACAAAGTCATCTAGACATTCCAGTGAGAGTCAACAATTTGTATTTTGTACCCACAGCTAAATAAAAATAGTTTACAAAAGCAAAAAAGAGCCAGTAACCAGGAAAAGAATTTAAACAAGATTATTATTATTATTAGATCAAATCTAAGCTCATTTAAATGGTATTCCGTCCAAGAACTTCGTGCGATTAAGGCTGGTTCTACACACAACCCTGAGCAGGCTGCTTGGTTTTCAAACAACTGGTAGACAACAGGCAATATTTAGAATACCTGTAAAATTAGCTGGATTTCAGGAGCTTAAGCATCCAAAAGCAACTCTAAGACACCAAAAAGTTTCAGGATTTCAATGGGAACTTTACTTGTGCCACAAATTTCAGCAAGACCTAAGCCTGTATGGGAACCAATACTTAGCAGTGTCTTGTTTAGAAAACAGAGCAAGAACAGAGTGCAGAGTTTCCCTCTGATTTATTAGAAACAGTATTGCAGCCATCTATATTTTCACAGAAAAGTAAGTAAGTTACTTATGCCTCCTGAATCTGACAGGATTTTTACTCCACCTTAACCCACTTTTCCAAAGAAAAGGCAGGCTGATGACTAGTGCCCAGAAAAAAAACCTTGGATGCAGTTTTTATTCCTCTCACTGAACTTGTGTTTCTGTGCAGCTAGAAATGCAACAATCCACCAGACCAGAGGAAAACACTGAGTTTGAAGCCTATTGACAAAAGGTGTCCTGGATTCTCAGAATGCCAGAATTGCTGCTTATATTCAATTTTAGCGTCCTCTGGATGGGAACAGCAACACCTGCTATTCATATCAAGCTCTCAAGAAATCAAAAGCACAGCGCTTGCTTTATTTTTACCTTCTCAAGGCAAATCATTTTTTTTTCACTTGTAGATGTGTTGATTATATTAAATCATTCAACCTGACACAGAGCAGAAATTTTGCTCCAGGACCAGTGAAATACAATGAGAAAGCTTCATCTAAGCATGTTTTTGAGTACATGTACACATTGTACTCAAAAACCAAACCAGCAGTCCTAAGTCACACCCACCCATGAACGGCATTAAATACTATAGTAACAGTACACAAAGCGTGCACACACTTTGAAAGAGGTTACACATCTTACAGTTTCAACAAAGAAAATTAAAGAGCTATGAGTTGCTTTCCAGTCATAAAGGAAGTGTATTTAATGCTTCCAGTTATGGTCAAAATTAAGCACTCCAAAGTACTTTTAAGCATTCAGTGAAATAAACATACTCAATGTCACCTAGAGATACTTCACAGCTAAAACTGAGGGACTGGTCACTCTTTGTACAATGAGGATTGAATGCTGCTCTCTGGTCAACAGCCTCTTATCCCTTTGCAACAGTTAAAACTAACCACAGAAACCACTAGCTGGAGGTTAGTTTCTCTAATGCTCAAAATCGCCTTCTCACAGCCTGCCCCTTTGTCCTCCATCTCCTTTCATACTGCCCAGTACTGCTCGCATTCCTCATCCCAGAACATGCAGAAAAACTACTTCCGCTAGAGTAAGATACAGAGGGTGGAGTTGAACTCCTATCCCTCTTATTTGTAAAACTAAATCCTTTTTTCTTCTATCACCATAACAGTGCTAGAGTTCCCTTTTTATCCCTCATTGCAGAAAGTAAATACAAAGCCTTCCACGTTGTTCAAAAGGCAGCATGGGAAGGGGACAAAAGGAAGGTCTCCTGTTGTAGCCACTTTCTTTAACCTGACAAAAACTATCTGGGAAGACATGACGAAAAACTGTCAGCATTTCAAAGTAAGAGGGACAGAACTGATACTTTTCCTATGGCTTAACTTCAAGAGTACCACTTACAGGACTTAAATAAATGCCACCCAATTCCCCTCCATTCTCTTTGATTTGCATAAGTAAATACTAACAAGACTGAAAACAAACAGGACTTAGTATTACTAAATATTACTTAGTAATACTACCTTTTTTCTAGAAGATCTCACTTTTGAAAGCCTTATCACAGAAAATCTTCTAGGTGTGACTTTTAACAATGGTCAGTGCCAGTTTAATTTAGAAACACGCTGGTTCCTCAGGCTCCATGTCAGAACACAGAGCTAAGAAACAGAGACTCAGAAATAAATGAACCACAAACCAATACCTCCCCAGCTGCCTCCAACACATTTCCCCTGCTGAAGTCTAGCATCTCACTACTCCAATACTTAATATTCCCCAGCTCTGCAGCAAAAACTAAGGTTTTGAACATATCATTAGCAGTTCATCTAAAAGGAGCTATATAAAGTTAACCACGGAAGAGACCAATTTTGCTTCTTATCATGCACAGCAAATTTTTTTTTCCTTATCTGCTGTTGAAAATAAAGTCTTTATTACACTATTCAAACTGAACGCTCAGTAGAAATTCACTTTCATTTCTCTCCCTGATGGTACTTCTGCAGTAAAGAGTGCGGTGCTCATACTGAAAGGTTACTATTAGCAAGAATAGAAACAGAAAAGAATTACAGGAGCAGTTGCATATATTATTGAGTTAGTGCACCACACCTTTAAGAAGCAAGTTTGTGCTGAACAAAACACTGTTAAGAGTCTTACATAAAGAAGTTCCATTGAACAGTAGTCAAAAAACCCAAACATAAAACAAAAAACAAAACAGGAAGACTAGCAGCAATGAAGTTACTGAGTTAAATTGCTCCCGCTAGGCTAACAATCCAATAACCCGAATTCCCTTCTTTTTTGTTTGTGTGCAGGACCCATCCATGCTGCCATGGGTGAGGCTTGAAATTATACTGATACTCAACAGCAGCTACCAAATGACCGACCGCAAGTTACCCTGAGCCACCAGAGTACTTCAAGTGCTGGCATTCATTCTGGCTCACAGGCCGAGCTGGCATATGTAAACATCCATTTAACTTGCTGGTCAGGCTCCACTCAGTCTTAAGATCTAAACTGTATCCCATTATCTTTAGAAAAACTGTTTCTACAGAAAGATGTTGACTAGTGATGTCATTTTAAGCACATTTAATGGAACAATTTGAGCACTTGGCACGCAAAACAGAATTCAATGATTCTGTAAACATGGTCCTTGGGAACATTATTTCAGAAACCCTTTCTTCAGTTGACTCTGTATGTGGAGCACTTAAAAAGAATCTCATGAGGCGAGCAAAACTTCAAGACTGCTCCAGTTCGAGCATACTTTAAACTTCTTTAAATAGGAGAGGACAGTCTTATCTGTAGCAGATCAGCTGTTACACTACACAGTTAGATTTAGCTCCACCTTGGATAAATGAGTCAAGTAGACATAACTTAAACCCTGAAGAAAACTAATGCCCAAAAAAGTATATTGCAGTTTTACATTGTGTAAAATGAGTACACGGGGAAAAGACTAAATGCATAAATAAAAAGGACTTCCAAACCAGAAATATTTTGCAGACGCTTTAACCTTCCCCCTTCTGAGTTCCTATCGCAAACAGGGGCACTGCAAGCCACATCTGGCTGTGATGACATGAACCTTCTAGAAATTTTGTCTTTGTCCTTAAAGCTGCGTGGTGCTTCATTAATTATGCTTTCTTCCTTCAGGAATGAAAACTAACTGCTCAAAGCTAAAATGAGCAAACAACCATTTAGGGCCAGAACTGGCCCTACGAGCTGCACCATTTCAGGAGATGCTCCAATTACAAATTCGGAAACAAAAGTCTGTAGAATGACACAAGACAAAAGTCATCCATGGAACAAGTCAACACTTAACAAGTCAAAGCTGAACTTGTCTCAGCGTGATTCCTATATTCAGGATCTTTTTTATCTGGTCTATTTGAAATATTTAATATTGGCATCACCTCAAATGAATGAAGACTAAAGAAAAAAAGTTATCTTCCTCCCTCAAACACCATTAATGCTCTTCTTTCAGCTTATGCTCCCCAACTCCTCAATACTTTCTAGGCAAGGCTAAGACCTGCAAGGCCTGTGTTCACTGCAGCCCAGTAGACTTACTGCCTTAACATCACCCAGTCACTGATACTACAACAGTTGTCAACTTTTACTTCAATTTCCTCATAAAGAAGTCTCTGCTACTTTCTTTCACAGTTCCAGTGCTTAACCAACCTCACTGTGATGAGGAGAAAAAAAAAAGCGTACCTTTAAAATAAATCATTATACCAAAACCACAAAAATATTTTGCAACTCTTTTCTACACCAACATCAGTTTTACCAATATCACACTTTAAACCTTTCTGGAACACTGACACAAGAACTTCACAGCAATATTCTCCAGTGTGTTCATCTACAATCAAGAAAAACAGTGCTGATCTGTACTTCAAATCTCCAGATGCAGCCTGGATTTTTCCTCCTAAATGTGTAACAATGCATTTAGCTTTATGGAGAAAAGGGTACTGGGGTGGCAGAGAACACACTTTGCATTCAGAAGAGCCTAGGCTACCAAGGTATGCAAGACAGATCTATACAGTTTGTGTCGTTATTTCTGCCTCCCACACCCCAGAAGTTTCATCTATAAGGATTTTACACCTACTCTCAGATTACTGATCTTAATGGAGTGTGAAATCTAATACTGTTTCAGCAGAACTCCAGGAGACAATAAACCAGCTACCTCTGAGATCTGCAGGTGAGCCAGTCTTGAGACATTTAAAGTTTAAAACACATGTGTCTACACAACTAGACTACCATACTTGTAAACTCGATGACTGAGAACAAATTTGTTAAAAACCTACTGTCTAAGAAAGACACATTGACTAAAATGTAGTTATACTATTTCCTTGTGAACAGAATTCCCTGACAGAGCTTCCAATTTTGCCTGTGACTGACATCAACCAACCTGACTTACAGTTATCCAAGTTATCTCAGGTTATACCTTTTTTGAATATTGGCACAAAACATTAACTTTACTTCCATCTTCTGGAATCTCCCTGACATACCAGGGTGGTTTTTTTGTTTGTTCTTAAAAATCAACAGATGAGCTGTCCTTCTTACAGAGTTTGTGAGATACAAGTCCTCTTTCAAAGTGTTTATTCCTAATAAACGTTGCTTTTAAAACATCCTCTTTTGTTACTAATGGAATGAAAAGCAGTTCATGCAATATAATCATATACTTCTCCTTTCAGGATTCATGAAGAAAGTTTTTATTGAACGCTTATTTCTGCGCCATTAACAGCAATTTTATCTTCATCCAGTAACGGGCTTATACAATTAAGATTCCTTTGGTTTCCAAATGTATTTAAACATGGGGGGGGGTTATTTTTCAGCCTGACAACACAGCATCTTCCCTACTATCTCCAGGTTCCCTCACCAACTTGAAGTCTTAGCTAGCCTGTACTAATTAATTGCTATCCATCTTACTGCCCATACAAAATTACTTAAAGTTCAGTGGGAAGTGAAGTCAGTAGCTAGTAAGGACCCTCATTCTGCCTTAGACCACTGCAACTACTCCTCATCTGAAGCCTCTTCTTGCATGGTTTCACCTAGAACATCGTCCCTTTATGTAACTTCATTTAGATTTATAAATGCATCTTTCTGACAAGAAAATCAAATCATTCTGCACCCTGTTCATAGTTTTTCAGAACGCAGAAGAACTACAAAGAATTTCTGCCCAGCAAAAATCAATGGCAAGATTTGAGCTACGAAGCCCACTAAACCCAAACCACACAGTGCTAGCAGTACCTAGAGCACACTTTCCAGTTCTTGAGATAACAGTCGGTCCTATCACTTTGGATTCAACAGTAGTATACACGTAGACTGTACGATAAGGCTTAAAGATGGACCTCAACAGAGACCCCAAAACATCATTAATCAAAATGGATGTAAACCTTCAAAGCTTCTCTACAGAAGCTAAGCCAGACTTCAATGTCATCCTAACGCGCAAAATTCAGACTAGCTCCAGGCAGAGCCACTCCAGTGCCCTTGAACAATATCATCCATGGATACATGAACTTGCAAACTCCAGACAAAAAAAAGAGGATAGTGGCTTACAAATGCAAGTTTTACTACAGGCAATACAGTGATATTGTTAAGATACATGTATGCATAATTATATCTGTACATACGAACAAGTACCATGCACATGATTTTATTAAAACTTGATAATACACCTGTAAATTAACCCAGTGGAAATCAAAGAACTTGTTCATACAACAGAACAGAGTACCTCTGTAGCACTGGTTGGTACTACATCAGTTGAGTCTAGAGCCATTTGCTAAACATGAGCGGTGCTCAGAGCTGGTAACATCCAAAGGCAGCCATTCCCCCCAACCCCTCCCCAATTAGAACAAATTGCTTAGAGCACTACATAGTAACTGATGTACCAAGGACACAATTTATAATTGATAATTAGAAGGGCAAGTATTTGTTCTTCATGAAAGGTTAAAGACCAGCCTGATTTAGCATCCTGGTAAGAAAACAAAATCTGCTGAAACAGCTGGACAGCAGCATTCCTCTCTGTCAGCACTAACTCATTCACCCACTTGCAACAGTTGTTTCACTAATTCTCACATTACCTGTCAGACTAGTTTGAACTAGAACTTCTAACTAAAACCATACAGGCAGGTTTCAAAGCCACAACCGTTAAGACATTTTTCCCTACCTGTACTGTAACTCACAGCAACATTCCAAACAAAGAAGGACAAACGTAAAGGCTAGAGTATCTGCTTTTACAGTTACAGTCATTGTTTTGGTTTTCTAAGGGAGGCATCGACCTGCCAGAAAACATTTTAATCAAAAATGTCTTTTAAAACTCATCTGAGAGGCCACATATCTTCAGGACTAGCAAAACTACTCAAGAAGCCTGTGTACCTTTAGCATAACAAGTTATTTCTACCATTTTTTTTTCCTCCCAGCATAGTTAAGACTGTGTACACTTAAAGACAGAGTTGTTCCACATCCTTTGAAGGGTATTTCTTCAAGAGGAGTGACTGCATGAAGAACAAGTCAGAAAAACATTTTTGCTAGCTGCATTTCTCCCACTACTAAAAATATTAAAATTAAGTTGGCCCAGTCAAGTAAACTTTCACAACGCCTGTGGGTTTTTTACCTCTTCTCCATCTCAGTCTAGTAATTGGGACACTCAAAAGAGCTTCAAAGCAACAGCTTAGAACTGAAAAAAAAAAAACAACCCCACCCAGTTTATCTCAAGCAAAGGACTTAAGATTTCCAGAAAATTCTCATTTCCTGATGTAGTTTAGCTTAAGTGCTTTTGTACAATTGTCTTTTGCAAGGCACTGAGTCCATTTCTGAGACATAACTCCCAGTATTTGTGGTACAAAAAGACTACAACCTAATATGAACCTACTGTTCATAAAAAACAAAACACAAACATTTTTATTAAAACTACTACTGACAGCTAAGTAGCAGAACCAAAGTGTTATTCTTCAGGTAAGTTGTACAATACATATCCAGAAACACACAGAACTGCATTATCAGTCAAAACATGGATGCTACCAGGTACCCAGAACTTTTGAGTTCACATCAGTACAAATCTGGCATTCATACTCCAAGTTTCTCTTTTCGAAGTACATGAGCAAGATGAAAATTTTCATTTTAGAGAGGCCTTACACAGCATATGCATATTACAGATATGTACAATGACTACAGACCTGAAGGTATGGGCAGGTAGAAAAGCTCAGGTCATTCAAATGACAAACTAGAAAAGGAAACTAAACATTTCAGTCTACACAAGCCACTTGAAACAGCTTATGTATAAAACGATGGATTAAAAAAAACCCACAAGAGTAAAAAAATACCTCCTGTCCAGTAAGAAAGAGTAAGAGATCTCCTTCTTCTTCTTCACACATGTGAATTTGGATCACTGTTCGAATGGCAGCCTCAAGGTAGTCCCTTTCTGGTTCTGGAGTATAGAATATCTCCACTGGATGGGTGCGACCCGGTATAGTTAGGAGAGGACAGTTATCAAAATAGATCTGAAACTTGCCAGCATCTAAAGTAGCACTCATAACTATAACCTGTAGGTTTCAAGGACAAAAAAAAAAAAAAAAAGTTACTCCAAAGGTTAACAATAATTTTTGTTGTGTTATGCACACAGTATGTAATATCAAGAAACTAAACTCAACTCTTAAAAGCATGCTTAAATCACAGTTATCACCTGAATACAGCAACCTCGTTACAAAGGTCCAAAAAAATTCCTAGTCAAATATGTAAAGATTAAGCTACAACTATGTTGTTTCTAGCATTTTCCTTAATACAAATGGCATTAGGAATTTCCTAGGGTTATCTTTCCAATACAGATCATTAGATCAAAAAACAGTTGATATACTTTAGTTGATTAAAATCAGCTAATGGTAAGCACACAGATACCTTATTTGGTATGCCTGCAACCAGAAAGGAGATGCTGTTGGGCTTCATCATTACTGACCTTCAAATCAGATCTTTGTCTTACAACTTCCTTCAAAACTCCCATCAAAATATCAGTAGCCAGTGTTCTCTCATGGGCCTCATCAAGAATTATAACACCATAGCGCTCCAGCAAAGGGTCATTCATTGCTTCACGAAGTAACATACCATCAGTCATATACCTGAACACAAACAATTTCAACACAAATTTTATTTAAAAAGTCTGATACAGAATCCTCTTCCGTATCATTCACTAGGTTGCTTGAACTAAGCTTTTAATCAACTTTTTAAAATAGAAACACCAGTAAACTATTGCCACCAAGCTAACAAGACTATTTTTAGTTTTCAAATAGAAACTACTGCAAAGTGTAAGTGAAATCTGCAACTGGGGGTTAAGCTTAAAAAAAAAAAAAAAAAGGGGGGGGGGGCAGACCAAGGCTTAGAAACTTATATAGGCTTATAACTAGTTAGTAGACTATTACTGGCAGACTTCCAGGTGTACAATCGAGACAGGAAAAAGGGAAAAAATCCTTGGAAATCCTAGAAATAACATTTCTGTAGTTGTTTCTGCCCTTTTCTGTTTGCAAATCATCTGTTCACTTTTTGCTTTTCTGTCTCAGTTAAATTTCTTTTCATACATTAACTTTATTCACAGTCTTCATCTACTTGTATGACCAAAAGAGAAGACATCTGATAGAAAAGCACTATTCCTTGAACCACACCACGTGGAATCCTTTTTAACTGAGCATTCTGAATGCCATCTGCAAATGACATATTAAGTGGGCCTGGTTCCACCCACACAGCACAGGAATCTAGAACAGCTGGCAACTAAAACACTATGAATTCTGTGTCCCAGAGTCAGGTATAGCAGTTCTGAAACTTTGTGTTAGTTCTCCTTACTGAAGTAAGATACTGAACTTCACCAGGACTACCCCCGAGTAGGAAGATACCACAGAAAAAGGTCAGCTGAATGTATACTATGAAAAGAAACTGAATGCTGAAGGGCTTTATTCTAAATAGCACCTTAATCATAAAAACACTTCTTCAGATCACTCTGTTCTTTATGGATCACTTAAAATTAGTTTCTGTAGGGTACAGTGATTTCTTAGGGAGGAACGACTCATTTTAAATTCTACTCAAGCCCCATACACCAAGTTTCTCTCAGCTCATGCTATGGCTTCCATCTCTCTTCTCCACTCAGATACAGAAAGTGCCTGTCCATAGATTTACTCCCCTCCTCATTTAGTCCTTTCATAACTCTGCTCACACCCTTCGTTACCCTGCGATTCCCCCCACCTCCAAGTAGGCTGTGTTATACTCTTACCTGACAGTTGCCATACTTACTTCAAAATGGTTTTTGCACTACTGCAGTCTTCAAATCGAATAGAATAACCAACCTCCTGGCCCAGCATGACATCCATCTCATCAGCAACCCGCTGTGCCACACTCATTGCAGCTACTCTCCTAGGCTGGGTACATGCTACTCCCCTCTTTGGTCCAGGTAACGAGCGCATGTAGTCAACACACCATTGAGGGATCTGTCAAGAATAAAATTCATTTTTAAACAACTGAAATGGCCAGATGTAATCTGTAACCTTCGTATTGTATCAAATAAAGTTAGTTATAATTCCACTGAGATGCCAACCGCACACACAAAAATATCCAAAGCATGAGAGTGAACAGACTAGTTAGTTGGACCTAGTGCCACTCACATTAAGCATGCACATAACTATCTTAAGTTATCAATGAAATACGTAGGTTCACAGTATGTTAAAGCACTGTTAGATCAGTACCTTAAACAGACATTTAGCAGCAGCCAACATGCTCCAAAGCAACCACAATTAAAGTTCACACTCAGAATTTTGAGATCCAGAGCACGCACAGTTCATTGTTTTAAGCTTTACAGTAAGCAATTTATACTTTGTGGCTTTAAAAAGTTATGCTTATTAACACATTAAGCAAAAAGCAGTATTTTAGCAATATAAAAATTGTCTTAGCCAGAAATCATAACAAATAAACTTGTAACTAGTTATGTTCATTTTGTTCTTTTGAAATTTTATCAACCAGACATGAAACCCCTATGTTTTGCTTCCTATGTTAGCACTCATTTGTCAGTCAGCAGTTTTCCGCTCCTGCTAGGAATCTGGAAACAGTAAGAATCACCCAAAATAAGAATCTTTATTCAGAGGAATTTCTAAGGTCAGTAACAGTTTGATTAAGATGGAATATTCTTAACATGCTCTCAGTGTGACGTTTTATGAGGAGACATCTCCAAGCACAACTAGTTCCAAGTCTACAGATCAAATAATATCCACTCCTCCCTAATAACTGTTTTTCAAGTATTCTTAAAAGCTTACATTTACAGAGGGGAAAAAAAAAACATTTATACATTGCACCAATGCAGAAATACAGGAAAAGCAGTATAATTTAAACCAGGAAAATTTTTCTTCCAGAATAGCACATACTTCCACAGCAAAATGGACATAAGCGACCACTAAAGCATACCCACAAGCAGACAAGCATAGACTGAAATGAAAACCTTTTTTAAATGGAGAACATACTTCCATTATAAATACAAAAAAAAAAGGCAAGCAAAGACTATCAAAATACAACAGGAGACTACTGAGAAGAAAAGAACTCAAGTTTCTGGATCCTCTATTCAACATTAAAAACAACAGCAGTTCTTGAACACTGATAGCATGTACTTGAAACCCTATCCTGTAACACACACATTCCCCTAACGCATAGTGCAGAGAAAGGAATTTGCTTCCTAAGACACTACTGAAAACTCAACTCTAAACATATTAGGTGAAGCTTCTTGACTTTAAACAGAGCAAGTCCTGAAATAAACTTTGAAACAGCAGGTCTGTCAGGCCACAGCAGCATGAAATAAAAACAATTTAGAAGTGGTTTTCCAGTAAACAGCAAAACTTACAGTACTGGTGTCAAATGAAAGAAAAGGTTTAGATAGACTTCAATGTGTTAAGCTGATTTAGATGACCTCCAGAGTACTTTTCATGTCCCGCTTTAAGAGACACCAGGAAACAGGACTGTGCCATATTATATTTTCTACTTCAGTCATGACTAGGAATATATTGAACACTTTTATCATCTGGTTCTTATAAAACCTAAGATAAAATGTGAACTCAACTCCACTGACCTGAAAAAAACCTACAAATCACTAAACCCCCTGACTTCCTTTAAAAAAGGCCGTTTTATCAGTATCAAAAGCATGAGGAATAGCTTTAGTTAGCACCCCTTAACTTCATGGACTTCCTCACTTAAGAAATTTTCAAATATAACCTTCATAAACATGAGGAGGTAGGGCCTACGCATACAGTGCCCTCTAAGATCAAAGATAAATGCACTGAGGGCTGTTACAGACTATTCCAAAGCCACAGGGAAGTAGTGTTTTTAAAGGGATGCAGGGCAAGAGAGGAAAAAAACACTGTGCTCTGGCTTTTCTGAGCCACTTCAATTTATTGAAAACTTTCTCTGTTAAAAGTTATATGGTAGAATTCTCAGAATTTTCATTAGTTGAAAATGCTCAGACTTTTACCTATATCAATTCTCTTGTGGACTGCAAGGGCAGGAGGAGATTAAGCTATACTCAGAATCACCTTGCTTCTGAACTTCACCTGCCAAGAAAACTTGCTGACAGAGTGGCATCCCTTATGTTATGTCAAAAAACATCCTACCTTTTATAGTTAAGACTCTGAAGTGAAAGAAAGCAGATGCTACTCTACTATTCCATTTACAGAAGAAATTTAAATTATTATACAAGCACCACATATGATCCTACATTTAAAAGGGAGTGCACGTTGCAAGTACTTAACCTCTTTCTGAAAGAAATTCAGCACACTCGTTCCACCACTAAGCATATTCCAAGAGCATTTAAAGAAAACAGTTAAATTAGGTTAAATTAGAAGGTTAAGTTCAGATTACAAATCAAGCCATCGCAAATACTGAAGACTTGGAAATTAACGGCCTTGGCTTCCAATATGCTTCTTCAGTGCTTTGGGATTGGGATTAATTCAATGGGGAACAAGACTGAGAAAAAGGTTTATCTCCTGCCATTTCCAAAACTGGGTGCTCTACAAGACTAAAGGGAAAACATGCACATAATAGTCAGGGAAGGAACTTGACAGGCTGCAGCTCACTCTCAGAAGTATTATCTACCAACATATAGCCTTCTATCATCACCATGAAAGGGAAGATAATCATTTGGGAAGAACAATTTGTTATGTGTTTCAAATAATGCCAATTTCATACCAATAAAAGCAACCATACACCTTCAGTTTGAGCATTAGGAGGTTTCTTAACCACAGATGACTAGTTCTCTTGCTCTGATCAATGAATGTAAGAAGAAAAACAGCCACCCCCAGCTGGTTTTAAGACAGCACTTCATCACAAAATGCATGTGACACTATCACAAGCAAAACAAGGTTTTCATTAAGTGGCAGCAGGATCATTTTCAGTGATAGGTTCCTACACAGACACTGTCAATTATTTCAAAACGTATCTGCAATCTCACAGAGAGAATTCAGAGGAAGCAGTGAAGCTTCCAAGACAGCTTATGTGCTTTTGGTAGCTTAAATCCCATTTTTAGGAAAGATGCCTTAGGTTTCTTAAGCCCTCTCTGAAAGTAAGGGGCAATGTACTAAGGCAATTCAGGAAAATATTTATGCCTGAGGAATGACATGATAGTAAGATGTATTTGAAGTTCAAGTCATAGATATTAAGAACACACCCCACTTTAGATCTTCAAATTCTCAGATCATGCAACAAGAAATCTTGTTTTCATGTAGACAAGTACCAAGTTCTTTTTATGTGAATGTTCAGAATACTATCAGAATACTGTACTAGCTACTGTAAGTAATTATATGATCAAACATTTCTGAAGAATTCTCCAAGAGCCTGGTCTCAGCTTATACATGTTAAAAAAGCAATACAGATAATGCAACAAGGTACCTTCCAAACAAGACATTGGTTCCTAAAATTTGCAGCAAGAAGGGCATATAACTTCAAATATTTTCAGGTACAGCTATAAAAGGTATTCAATGTACTATGTCCTTCACATTTTCTAGACATCCAGATTTTATGACTAAAAATTTATTTCCATAAGACTTACCGTTACATCACACAGATTTTAAACAGTAAGCCAAATGACAGATTAAAGTTTCGAGCAAGTTTGTCCTGCTATAAATACACAGTGATGTTCCTTAGATCTTCCTTGTATCTTAGATCTTCCCTCTTTACTGATCCCTAAAATTCTTCTTAAGGGTTAAGGGGGCTCTGCAAATCTGTTATCCCCATTTTCAGGGCTGAGGAAGATTTTTTTAGAGCCATGAATCTACAAGTCACTTCCTCTTGAGTATGACCAAAACAAATGATCTCAGACCATGTCAGAATTGTATCTGACATTTCAATTCCCTTTAAGCTCATATTTGTAGCAGTAAGTTTCAAGTCCCTATTTCTGTAATTTTTTCCTACTTTCCAGCTGCTACCTACACAAAGAGCAGATGTAAATTTGGAACCATCATCTCAGTTTGTGGATTAGTACACTTCTGTCTAGCCATTAAAACCTCTTACCTTCCTTTAGCAAAAAGGTAACTACCAATTATAAAGCCTAACATAAGTAGGGGCCAGAGAACAGGACTGGATCGTGAAACGGGAAAATGCTGAAAGATTCTTCTCACTTTCATATTCATTAAGCTAATAAATTATTCATTAGTTTTGCTCACAATTTGTGAGGTATTCTTACACAATGAATTTGAGAAACCAAAGGAAGTTTCACCCAAACACACACCTAGCAACAGTCTCAACCTTTAAAAAACTGTAGTATCATACAGATAAGAACTCACCTGTGTTGTTTTACCAGACCCAGTCTCTCCAACCAGCACAAATGACTGATGCCTAATCAAAATATCCGTGAATCTTTCTTTATATTCCCAGACAGGAAGCTGTAGCCTTTTTTTCAGGATGTCATAGTATCGCGGTGTATGTGGTAGATTTGTGAAAGGGTTAATGCTGTGTGGAATCATTGCTGGCTTTATACTTGTTAACCCAGCAGCTGCATAATACGTAGAGTTAGATGTAGGTCGCAAATCTTTTTCCTTGTCCCTTTCTCTGTCACGATCTCTATCTCTGTCACGATCCCTGTCACGATCTTTAGAACGGTCATCACGGTCCCTGTCCCGGTCACGATCTTTCCTATAATGATTTAAGAGACATAGCAGAAAATGAAATATTTGAATATTTAAATGCAGAGTAGGAATTTAAATGCAATACAACTTTAAAAAGTATTAATACAAAGTGGACTTAAACAGAATCTCTTAAAAAGCCTTGCAACAGCTACCTTGAAGGATAAGCATCAAAAAGTAACAGGATATGATTCACACTGAACTTTAAGTATACATATTACACTCATTGTACATAAGCACTACCACAGTGCATCACATTACAGGCAAGACCAAAGAAAGCTATCACATGAAGACAGCATCACCTTAACCTTCTTCGTTTAATGACTAGAATCAGCTGTACATTCTAGACTTTTCTTACAATACCTCCCATCCCTACTTGTTGCTGCTGCAGAAAAGTAAGAGAACACGAAATAGTCGTCTTGCCTACCTAGCAAGTGAATTACGCTAACCCACAAAAACTCACTCAAGATGATAAGCCCGCCCTGGAAGAAAAGTTCTGATTTTAACATCCCATAATTACTTTGTCGCTTTCTTTGTTCATAGCCTTCCACACAATTCTGACTCAATCCACTCTGATATACAAATTTCAGACTCAACAACTTAAGACTCAAAACCAGCCACTGCAGTTCATCGAATCAACTGGGTTGGAAAAGACCCTTAAGATCATCAAGTCCAACCATTAACCTAGCACTACTAAGTTGTACCATCTTCTCCAGTATCACCTCCTACCACACTATTAAAACCACCAGCATTTACGTATTCCCATTTTTCCCAAACATTAAGTGGAAAAAGGGCTCAATGCACTTGCAAAAGAAAAAACAGTACTATTTTCACTGTAGTTATCCACTCAAATTTCGGTCTCTGGCCTCAATCTTAGTAGCAGTTTCTGATTTTGCAAACCCACGTACTTGGTCTTACACATATTCTCACTCTCCCTACAAACACTGAAACACTTGCAAAGGAATCCCCAGTTTGATGCAAAGAACTATAGCAACATGCTTTTAATACAAACCCCAAACTTACCCTAACTCAGCACCTTGAAGTAAGCCCCGCTTTACAAAACCACCCCATTACACCATCACATTTTAAACTAGTGTAAATCATAAGATTAGTGGCATCTTTGCCTGCAAAACTGAGGATATGCTTAGCTTCAGCTTCTTTTGTGCATTATGTTAACTGGAATCCCATCAAAAAGGCAAAACACCAAACTAAGTCAACACCAGCTTTATAGTAAATGCAGATATAAATGTTTTTAGGAAGTCATTAGTGGAAAACAAAACCTCCCTCTCTTCTTTACCAGCACTCAGGCACGCCTGAAAGAAAGAGTAGAGAGCACTTTTAAAGAAAACTGTTGACCAACACTCCTCTCCACAGCTTGCCTTTCTTTTTTTTTTTTTAACATGCATCTGGCATGCAAGTGTAACTGGTGAAGCAATAAACAAATTCCTACCTATAGAGAAGATGAAGTAACCAAGACTACATTAGTACTGATTCTATAAATTTTATCTCAAAATGGGCTGCACATTGGAAACAACCACCACTCTTGTTCTTGTATAAATGAATGCAGGGTGTATTTTTTCCCCCCCTCAATACTTCAACATATGGCTTCAGAAGTTGGCACAGTAAGTTTTTAAGAAAACTTCTTTTAACACAGACTCATTGAAAAGAAAGGAGGATTACAAAACAACGTTTACTGTCATTTACCTAATTCACTTGTATATAGATTTTCCTAAAGCTTTGGACACTGAATTGTCTGAAAATTAATGCTCTTTTAGATCATTTGCTTGAACCTGAGATACCATAGCTTCAACATTACTTCTAATACAGTCAAATATTGTACAAGCTAGAAATCTTCTTACTGTAAAATGGCAGGCAAACGTTTCAGAACCCAACAGGTTCATATTCTATGGTATGGAAAAGCTATCCCCATCATAAACTGAAGGAACTAGGTTCCATTATGCTACATTTAATGGTGGAAGAGTCTAATAGCACATATTGGACAGGAATAAAGCTTTGGACTTGTAGTTAATGAACTATTCACAATCAGCTTTTCACATATCTGCAGGTACTGGGATAAACATGTGCCTGGTCAGACAGTAATATCATTAATAAAAAAGAAAATAAAGGTATAAAAGCACTTTAAAAATGGTAAACTCGGTAAAATCCAACCACCTGGTAACAGCACACACTTCACTGAAGGAAAGAACAAGACACACTACTAATGGGAGGTTTAAGGGTTTTTTTTTTGGTGGGTTTTTGTGTGTGCGTACACACTTCTGAAGGATTTTTTATTCTTCATCAGTATCTAGTCAAACTTTAAAAAAAAAAAAACTTTAAAAAAAACCCCACACACCAAAACCCCCAAACTATTCCATAACCATTTATTTAAACAGTATTATGTCAGATGCTTCTACATCACAGATCATCAAGTGTATCTTCAGGTATGCTTCAGCCTCACACAAACCAGTGCTACTGCTAAAATAAACAGACCCACACTGTTGCCAACCCTTCCCATGTGTTGGTATAAACTTATCAACAGCCTTGTGAAGCACAAACCCTCCCCAGACCCCCTCTACCACTGCTAAGTCTAACTCAGATAAGTTCCTTGATCTAGTCTCCCAACCACTCACAGCACAAGGGAGAGGGCAACACGGTGTTCTGTGTTGGCAGCAATTTATGTGGGCTTAACGCATAAATAAGAATACAACCTCAAGAACAAGACAGTGGATTAAATGGACTACAAATATGATCCAGAGTGGAAAGTCCCATTAATTACCCATTTCTCAGTTTCTTCACTGAACTCTTACAGCTGTTTAATCATACAAATAAGAAAACAAACCCATCAAGTTCTATCTACATTTTGAAAGCAAAATACTGTTTACAGGTTAATCCAAAGAGTTGTATATCTTTCTTGTTTTAAAAAAACAAGAAGAGAAGCACGGGCAACCAGATCTCAGCATAGAAAAAAAAAAAAACCCCACACAACATATAACACGCCCTCAAACTTTCTCTCTATTACTTATCATTTTTCAGTAGCCCTTCTTTTGTCCCCCCATCCCCCCCCCCCAAATGTTTCCCAGTCTCCCATTACCAAAACTTAGTAGGCACATCCAGACTCCTTTGGTGAACAAGGGAAAAAAAGAATGACATTTATGCTGCCTTAAGAATTTACTAACTTTCTAAAAATGCAACTTGGCAGTTATTCATTTATGAACTGTCACATTTAAGTTACTTTTCATGATTGCACAAAGACAACTGATTTCAAACCCAGAAATGAACAATAAAAGAATCGTAATTTATTCCCATTTATCTTGTGCCTGGATCTCATAACAGACTCCATAATCAGAAGAGCTGAGGGGGTTTTTTGCTTTGTTTTTCAAGTGAAATAGTCTGGTCCGCAACCTGCTTTCACTTCCTTACATTCACACATAGAACACAGAATCATAGAATGGTTAGAGTTGGAAGGAACCTTAAAGATCATCCAGTTCTAACCCCGCTGCCATGGGCAGGGACACCTCCCACTAGACAGGGTTGCTCAAAGCCCCATCCAGCCTGGTCTTGAACACCTCCAGGGATGGGCCATCCACAACTTCCCCAGGCAGCCTGTTCCAGTGTCTCACCACCCTACTATTATATATATAATGTATAGACATGTGAATACAAAAGAAAGCCTGTAGCAATCATTAATCAGAGGATGTAAAGCATATAAAAGTTAAAATTGAAAGAAAGGGAACAAGGTAAAAATCACTGATCATCACAGTGAAAGTCTAAGCACATCTAATTGAACATCAGTGGCTTTTCTCCATTACTAGACATGGCAATAAGTTGATGCAAAAAAGTCAATTCAGCTAAAGGAGAATTTCTGTTCTCTACATTAAAAAAAAGAAGTACAATTACAATTGAAGTTAAGTATGTTTGGAAAAAATTTAACATGTTTTAAACAGTATGTATGCGATTCACAAACACTGTGACCGAAAATCTTCCATACACTTCCCATTTTTTCACAAGCTTTTTACTTCATGGATGGTACTTCAAGACTGGAAGAAAACATGTCATGCTGATGCTTAAGGTTACACCAACAATTACAAGCCTGTTGGCCTGGCATCACTGCCATGTAGAGCCACACATACCAATAGAGGCCTCAATTAAAAAGAAACTGAAGAAGTACAGGGTCACTTGCTACAATTTTCGTCTTTAGTCAGGTGGTCCCAGTTTGAATGCAAGTTAAACTACTATTCTGCCTGCATGCGAAGCGGTAACCATCCAAGGAGCCAATTCAGCTTAATCCTGCTCCAAAATCAACTAAATTGCATAAAGGCACCCTCGGTGCACAGGAAGACATGCACATACATGCTATTTGTAAGAATCTCTGTGCATCTTCCTTACTGCCTTCCATAAGCTGTAAAACCAAACTACCCTAAAATAAACCGAGACAGACGTAACATTAGTATGCCTTGCGCTACATGAATTAGGATTTCGAGTAATATTAGAAATAATTGCACTCAATAGTTATGATTGTAGTGACTTGCTCTCAGTCCTATGCCATTTAATACTTTTATTGGCAGAGAAGAAGATATACAAGACCAGCACTTGTAGCTTGTAGATGCCATAAAGGTCAAAGACTTCTTGTTAAAAAGTTTTAGCACTGTTGGGAACTCATTACAGTATCTACAAAACAGTAAGACTAGGAGTTCAGGACAACTAATCAGTAAAAACAATGTCAAATGAAACTATACCAAAACTATAAAACCCTGCAACATTCAGTAAAGAAAATACTGACCTGTGATTATCTTTACAGCCAACTGTAATGGTTGTACCACATTTAAATAATGCCCAGTTTTGGCATAACCACTTGAAAATTCTATGAAAATTTCTACGAACAGAGAAGCTGCATATGTACAACTTTTCCGTATACACAGAAGAGCTATTTCAACTTCTGGCAACTCACGCAAAAACATATCAAAGGAGATAAACAGCTCAATACATTTATTTAAAAAAATAAGTTATGGTGATCCCACATACCGGAAATAGACATTCAATAATAAACATTCACTTTTGTTTAGCAGAGAAAAATACAGCAAACTGTAGGGGCTAAAAACTGAAGCTATACAAGTTCACTTTTTAAAAAAATAAGCAAGTTCTGCAAAAACTGTTTATCAGTGAACACTAGCTGCTGCAGTGGACTTTTAGTTATTGCAAGCTTTGAGAACAAGATTAATTATTTTTCTTAGATAAATACTCTAGTCCAAAACAATGCTGTTGGACTTTAGAAATTGATTAATTCACGGAAGTCTTTTGTGCTCCATCAAAAAAGCCAGACTAGATAAACAGAGTATTTATTTGTGTTCCTTTAGACTTCAGAAATCTACTTGAAAGAGCCGCCAGCCTTCCTCCCCCCAATTAGAGGGTAAGAGATTATCCAGAGAGGGCTCAAAAACAACTGTGTATAAAAGGACAGCATCAGTGTATTGTCTGTGTTCCTACAATTTTATTAACCTTAATGAAAAACCGGTAAAGCTTGTGGGATACAGACCTAAAACTTTAACCTTTGCAAAATTAAGGAAAAAGTATAATCCCTCCTCTGACCCCTACCCCGAAACCCACCTCACCATCGATTCTTACTTAAAGTCAAGCATACCCCTGTCGTTTACTGAGTGAGAGACGTTAACAAAGGAGTAACGTTCCTACCAGGCTAGGCGCTAATTATACAGGGGGAACAAACCTCATGCTGACCTCTAGGACCGCATCTGCCAGACCTCTCAAGCCAGAGACGGGAAGAAAGAAACAAACAAAAAAAGAAAGGAGGAGGGAAAAAAAAAAAAAAAAACAAACAA
>VZSZ01006433.1:68817-80117 GCA_013398815.1 Ibidorhyncha struthersii | reverse complement strand
GGGGGCCGGGCCGGGCCGTTGGTGGCCTCCTAGAAAAGCCTCGTTCCACAGCCCTCGCCCGGGCACGCGTGCGGTGGAACCGGAGCTTGCACAGAGGGAGTTTACACCAGGGATTATTCCAGGATATAACTGTCTTGGCAAACCCCTGGTTTAGGCCGTGATGGGTTTCCCTGGGTACGTTAGTCTTGGGTGCGGAAAAAAAGGCGGTCTGTCGCAAGTCATCTGTAGCAGCAGAAGTACTAGCAAACAGGCGACATGAAAGCTACGCGCTGTAAAAGCACGTACAGCCTTTAATTACTCAAATGCCAACAGTAAGTGTTGGTGGCAGTGTATTTCACGAGGAAAAAAAATTAACTTTCAAAGACCCAGGGACACACTTACTAGTCTTTGCCACATCCTCTTGCAGTTGGGTGTGCTGTGGTGTAAGACCGGCGGTGCCGGGGAAGCCCCTGCTCGTACCAAACACCAGCACACCTGTTTGGTTCTACTACATCGGGGTCTCCAAAGGGAGTGGGGCTACAATGGCATTTAGTAACACAAGTCCTGCAGTGAAACAAAACACATGAGTTCAAGTGCCATTTCCTCACTACAGTTAAGTTTTGATTGAACAGTTACAGCTGTGATTAGTTATTTTTCACACTTCCAGTTAGCATAACTGCCAGCAGAAACCTGCAGGGTTAAGCCTCGTCCAGAAGAGTTGGTCCTCAGAGTTGTTTCTTGTGCCCTTGAGCTGTGTTCCCCATCTGCTATCTCCATCAGCACCTTTTAACAACTGCCTTAACAGTCCGCTCAAACAGAACCTGTCCTCTAACTGCAGGCACTGATGAGCCTGGGCAGGAGAAGATGAAGTCAGGTGATGGCCATGTCTTCAGGTCAGAAGCACACTTGGTGCTCAGCTGACCAGCCTCTGCTCTCACACAACCACCTTCAGCCTTTTCTGCTCCCTCCCAGCACAAAGGCTCAGCAGCTGCCTTGTCTTCCAGTGTGGTCACTTGATACTTCAGCACAGCTCATAAAAGCCAGTCCCTAAGAGCCTCTGGAAAGGCAAGAGGCACCGTTCTTGATACTTCTGACAGGTATTTGGAGAACATCAACCATTGGACTTTCTGCTCTCTATTCATCCCCTCTCCATTCCCAGTTTACTTCGTGCTCCTTCAGTACCACTGCAGTGATTTAAATTCGTACCATAGACAAGTAGTTTTAAGACAGAAGTTAAAAGCACTACCATCATATCGTTATCTCTCTTCATCTAGGTACCTCTGTTGAAAAACATGCACTGTGCAAGGCTTGCTCCCCACCGCTCCTCACAGCCCTTCTGCCAGAGGTTACCATAGCCTTTGCTCAGCTACTTGCATGAGCACTCGTTCCCTAAGCATTTTGGTCAAAGGAATTGGGTTAGTTCAGGTGTTTTAAATAATTTTTATTAACTCCATCTGACTGTGAGAACAAGGGAGCACTTACATTAACGGCTCAGCTAACAAATACAAAAGTGGTCAGAAAAGATCATCTAGCAGCAGTCACCTGTTCCACGAGTACAGCCAGCTCAGCAAGTGGGTGTTTGTCCACAGCTTCATGTTCCAAAGATTGTCTGGGATTACATCAGTGTAACTACTAAAATATTTCATGTAGACAAGTCCTTAGAGTATGTTCTTTAGTAGAAGATCATTCCTGTCCCTAATTTTAGATAATATAATAAAATGGCACCCACAGCTCAATCGGTGTTCTAGACACTAGTGTAATAAAAATAACATTTTTCTGCTTATATTTATCAACTGAAATAAATAGTCATGGAAAACTGGATTTTGAGCTTTTCCTTTGAAGCTGGAAGTAGTTTTTCAAGTTACATTGCAAAAGACGCTGAAATATCTGTGTCAGAAGTTACCAGAGGATAAGTGTGACAGGGTGTCTCTCTCTATCCCAAATACCAAGCTTATTTTTTCTGATGCTGTGGTAGTGTACACAGAGCTGTGTTCTCAGAATGCAGCTAAGGGAAGGCTTTCTACACATCTCCCCAAGGGGACTTTAAATGATGGCTGTCTTAAACAAAAGCAAATGATTATTGAAACAGACTGTTTGAATAGCACACTTTTAGCTTCTCAGAGAAGGAAGAAAGAAAAATTGTGGCTAAGTCTCCCTGGAAAGCACGAAAGCAGGGGAAGAAGATAAAAGCATTACGTGCATTAGTCGGGATGAGCTGTGCGGTTCTCAGAAGGCAGCGACTGCCCAACAACGGGAGCCTGGAGAGCTCTGCAGCTATACATTCCAGATCTTGATTGCGTCTCCCTATGGACAGCAGCATAAAGCTACTTATGGTTTTGCTCCAGCTTACCACATGGCCAACACCAGGGAAGTTTCTGCTTTAGGAGGTGGGGAAAAAAGGAACAGGTATCTGAGCAGGCGTGAGGTCTTGGGCTATACCTCAGCAGCAAATGCAAAAAGAAGGGGAGAAGATTGTGTGTTAGTTGGGGTGAGCAGCTGCTTGAGTGCTACGCCCCAGACGGATCTCCCACGTACTAGTTCACTCTATTAATGATACTTTGCAAACTCCTGAACACATCCTCCACCTAACCATGCTCTGAGCAACACAACTTGCAGAATAAACGATCTGGTCCCATCCCAGAGAGTTTATAGTGTAAGGCCTTCATCCTGCAAGCACACACATGCCCGATTTTACTAATGCAAATAATCCTTTTAACTTCAAAGGGATTACTAATAGTAGCAAGACTAAGCATGTAGGTAAGTGTTTGCAGGATCACAGCCTAAATATAAGACAAGGCAAGAGAAAAAAAGATTGGTAAGCACAAATTGACATAATGACAAAGTGATAAGCGTTACGTCAAAAGCCTAAAGGATGAAAGGAATGTGTAAAATAGGGCATATTTAAGCATATTTTCTGCCTTTTCAAAATCATTCGTTAAAGAAGAGGTTTTTATATCCCCCCCCCCCAAGTCTTTTATATCCATCTATAAAAATGAAAATCTTAGATTACTGAAACAGGAGACATTTAAATGGGCTGACATTTGAGTATCTATTCTTCTACTCTCCATTTCTTACCCTAGTTTTAAAAAGTATACTCACTGGTATCAAAATCCTCTTAGCCAATTTCCGGTGAATATTTCTTTGCTTTTGGTATGGGCATAAAACTTACTATGCTATTTGGGTTGAAAGGAACATTAGCATTTAAAACTGAAACAATGGCTTAGGAGAATAACATCTTTAAAACATTCTTCTTTTTTTTTTCCAATTGTGCATTGCCTTCTCCCCCAAAAATGAACATGGGTCTCAGACAAGCAGTAATTCAAAGACCTACCCTCGACCAGGTGAGGTTTCTGACAGAGAAGCCTAGTGTCACAGTTTAGGGTATTATTGCCTGTAGCTAATTGCTTCACCCCTTTGCTAGAGATTACTAACTCTATAAAGGGCAGAAAAATGAGATCGATCCAGTCTAGCATCTTAGCTGAAACGCACCTTCTTCACTGGCTTAAGCTAAACCAGGGAATGGTGAAGTGAAACCACTCACCGCTGCTGCAATGGAAGCTGTAATAATGAGTAGAGTTGTAAGACGGGCAGCTAGGAGAGGTTAAATCTGCTAAAGCCTGTGTGTTAGAGCCCTAAAACCTGTGTAGTACATATTTCTTTTATGGCTGGCTGGCTGTGATAGACCCTAAGCTACAGTCTATATGCTCCCAATGCTACGGCCACACTTGCGCTGCCAATATTTTTTTTTAATAGTTTGCTTTTTAAAAACAAGTCTAACCCCTATTTTATATAAATCTACAAAACATTATATTAAATAATTTCCTGCAAATTAATTTAAAAATATTTAAACTGGAAGTATTTCTGATAATTAGTACTGCACCCACTGTTTTAAAAGAATATATATATATAAAACAGGTAATACCCTTCGAAAAATATGCAGGAGCCCTAAATGCAAATGCTTATCACAGGCAAGTTCTCATTCTGTCCTCCCCCATCAAGCCCATGTGAATAAATGGATCTTATCCTCATGTTCTGTCGTATCATCAGAGGAAGAATACTTGAGACAAGAACCCACAATCAGAGTGTGTTTAAAAATGTCAGACTTCCACATTTTTCAAATTTAAAAATATGAAGATGAATACATGAACTGATCTCAATTTCTGCAGTGAAGAAAAGAGGCAGCTTCTCTGTAATTACAGAAACTAAACTTTGCAACACTTCAAATATATATAAATCAACACTTCAGATTGCTCTGGGAGGTACGCTGTAGGAAGCCAGCATGGAAACAGCCGTACTGCCGTGACAGCAAACTTTATCAGCCACACAGGCACTAGCTGAATTTTGTGAGTGGTTATTAAATGTTATCCCGTATAGAACACACCATTGTACCTGAGTCTGCAGGTCGGAAAGGTCTGAGTGGCTTTGGCAAAGTTTCGTAAAGAAGAGAAAAGAAAGAGGGAGAGAGAGATTGCAGTTGTTGCACCTACTAGAACATTAACTGGAGTGACAAATCACTTTTTAAAACAAAGCCCGTTCTCCAGAAGGAAATACATTGTTGTAGACAACCAGCTGCTATTCTAAGCCTCTCGGTCACCTGCTCAGGCCTTATGGTCACCTTTCCTACACTCCGAGAAACCTTGCAAGAGCAGACATTCATCATGTGATTTGAATACAAGTTGAAGAAACTGTGTAAATACAAAATGTCACCCCTGAGTAAATTAGGTTATGCGTCTACAGTTATTATACACTGAATTTACACATTGTTCTGGGAACTTCTAGATCTTTGTGGTTAAAGTGGCATTGTTTTAATACCTTCCACGATTAGATATGCCCGAAACTACAGGCTAACATGTAGTACGTGGTGGCAGTTTATCTTTTAAGCTCCTTACAATCTGACATCTTGGGAAAAGCTCCCTAACTATAAGGTGTTTTTAGGGAGTAGTAACTATTTCATGGGGAACTGTTTAAAATCAGAGAAGACCACAATTTCAAGCTTGTTGTTTGGTCTTGTGCTGGAATATTCAAAGAAGGGCGAATACAGTTTTTTCCGTTAACGCTTCTTTTGCGAAGGTCTGATTCTTTCTTGAATCCAGAAAAAATATACTACATTAGTATCTATTTTTCATTCCTTTTGTATTGAGTATAATCATCTCTTATTCACTATTGCATTAGCTGATCAAGACTTTTTTTTTTAAAGTCCTCCCTTAATACAATCTGTAAAATGTGTACAGTTATGCCAAAGATGAGGCATGCTGGATCTACCAGCGTACATCTTCACTCTGAGTATCTACTTAAGTATTAGGAAATTTATTTGCTTAGTTTCTGCTATCTATGTAGAGCATATGCAGTTTCAACAAGCTAATGTCACAAAAAAGCTAGTAAGCGGTGAAATAGGTGTCTAATAACCTCTACTTCATGGGCTACTAACATCTAAAGTGGTAAATGCTAATCCTTATTTTCATAATAAGTTCCAGACTACATGACAAAATAATAGCAGTAGAAAATTATACAGACTAAAAATCCATCATATCCTAGAAATAGCTTGTAACAAACCATAAACATTAACAATCATACCTTGCCCATCTGGGCCCAATTTTTTTAAAAATGTGCTTCCTTATTCTCTCCACGGATTGATCGAGACATTTTCTCCCAACTGTGTTAAAAGACCACTTGCAGAAAAATCTACAGCAGCCAATGAAAGCACTGAAAGCTGATTTACACTTCTGCAGCTGTGTAACCTCCCTCTTGACAACTTATTACCATAATGCCCCAGCCTTGTAGAAGTGAGGTTATTTGTTAGGGTGGGTTATTCTACCCCCGGCTCACAGCTGGGTGTAACAACCTTAGTATAATCTGGAAACCAGTGTAAGAGTCCTAAAGGAGCTGAAAGAAGACATTGATTAAGTTTTGGAGTTTTTTTTTTGGAGTGGGGATTAATGCACTGTTATATTACATTACCCTGTAATGACATCCTCTCTAGTGAGCAAGACTGGTCCTAAAGGGAAAAGAGAGGATGCTGATGCTGGAGCTGCTCCTTCTTGGAAAAACAAAAGAACTGATACAATGCTCTGGTGAGTGACCACCTTTGTAGAGAGAGAGCACATTGTCTCTCAGCTGCAAGCAAGGAGAATGCTATACTTGCAGCACTTTTAAAATTGTAGCAGTCATATCTAGGTTAATATAAAGAGCTGTCTCATGTGCCCTGAGGCTCGTTTTTGTATTTAGAGTAGCGGTGACTTTGTCTTCTACACAATTCTGCCTTTGCAAAGGTGAGCCATGTGTATGGCCTCTTTCTTCTCTTGTAACTGGGCCTGCCCTAGGCACACAGGATAGCTGATCTATACGTGTGCAGGTTGGATTTATTATGTAAATGCTGCTTTCTGCCCAGATCTGGAAAGTATTGGGGAAGAGGATGGCGAGGAGCATGCTGTTGCCATAGTCTCGCTCAGACTCTTTGGACCTGGACTGTAAAGCAAATAACTTGTTTTGAGGGCAGCAGCTTGCTTTCAGGCTTTATTTTCTTGGCCCCTGTGTTGCATCATGTCAGTGAACGCTTCCTTGTTGTAGGAGATGCTTCCAGAAAAGAGAATGGCTGAGACTCATCTGTGCTTGTTAGGTGTTACGCAGCCCACATGGCCTAAATAAAGCAATGCTGGTTCAAACGTCATTTTGTCTTCTATGACTGTGTAATACTGCTACATTGTGTATAGTACTTTCATGTACTGTATGAATGTGTAATACTACTATGATAGCAGTACTGTACTATTACTGTAATACTACTATAATAACAAGGGAGACAGAATTACAGTTATCACAGGTAAAGAAGTGCTTTCTTCTGCAATTTTAATGTTTTGGTTTTTTTTTAAGTTCCTTCAGTCTATGCAATGGCATATGAAATGTGTAACACACAGCCCAGTCTTATTTTATACTTAACGTGCAGCAAGTAGTTCCACGGGGGTAAATGAGGTTTTTCAAGATCGTGCTGCAGCACTACTCAAGTAGTCCCTGACCTTTCCAGTCCTGACTGCTGAGTCCCATCTCTGCAGTACCCTCTCCTTTGCTATGGCATGGTTGTTTGGGGTAGTCATACAGTGCATCAGGCTGTGAAACTGATATGCCTAAAAAATAGCCTAGCAACAACAACATAAAAGCAATTTCTTAGCCTGTTTGGTTTCCCAACAAGGACAACAGATGGAGTAGCGTGGGGACACAGACAAGCAACTGGAGACGGGACACTGTGTCAGCTGCCAGATTGCCTGAAAAAATCCGTGATATAACAGCCTGACACTGCTCATAGTGAATAAAGTTCAGTACTTGAATGTATCTTTGGAAGATCAGGACCAAAGAATTGTGTGTTTTCTTGTAAAAGCTATTTTTTAATATGCATTTTTCCATACCAGATGTCTGATCCTACATTAAAGTGACATCTTGATTGATTTGGATACATTTACATGAATAATGTTACCTGTTCTTAGAAAAACACTTACTCAGCATTTCTTGCAGAAATAGTTTGACATGAGCTTTATTTTTCCATAGATTCTAGTGGAAACTAATTAATACATTGCAGCAATTTTATAGTGGAGAATCCTAGAGAATTTTCTTTCTTTTAAAAGAAGGCAGTGCTGCTTAGCACCCTGTGTGGGAGAGTCATGGGGTAAGGACTGAATCTTCAGCACAAATATTCTCTGAAAAGCTTTCGGATTCTGTGCAAAGTATGCAGTAGGAAAAAACCTTTCAAGTCCTCCAAGACATAGCTGAAACACCGTGGACCTTGTGGAGGATGTTAAATCAAATGAGACTCTTACGTGCTCATCTTTTTAACAGTGATTCTTATTTGGACACTTAAAAATAAATCTAGAATAACCAGAACAAGACTTGAGCAGCTCTCCTGCCTGTCTATTGATAGACATTCATACAACAGAAAGCTCTAATATCCCTCCTACACATCCTTTAACTCTAAAGCTCTCCCATAGGTGTAGTTTTTATAAGCTTTCTGGTCTACTTTTGTCAAATAAGCCGCATTAACAAAGAGCTGAATTTTATTTTATTTTAAGTTAACCTTTCTCATTTGGACAGAAATGAGTTAGGAAGCAGTTACATAAATTGCTTTCTTGAAAGATTAGGCTAGCAGGAAAGTATTAACAGTCCAGCAGAGGGACATTGCTAGGAAGCTGAGGGTAATAACATCTTGTAATCCCCAGGATGGATCTAGGGGAGGTTTGCTGCTTTGTGCTTTAAGAATGCCACTAAACAATAACCAGTGCAGGTTCTGCAGGTGGTCTATGGTAGCTTTATTTGTAACTGCAGCGTCTCCCGTCTCTGCTCTGATTCAGAGTAAATGCCACCCCTGGCTAATGCCATGGTGATTAATACTATTGAATGAAAATGTTCTCTGTAGTTAATACTAACAAATAGCTAAGAGACATGTTCATAATCTGCTTTGTCATATCTTAACAACAAGCCACTTTTCTGTACTAACTCCACAATAGTTAAGATTGAGATTGGTGTCAGTGCTTTCAAAAACATCTGCTGACTTGATCTGAAAATTGTCCTGTTCCATAGGGTCAGCATGAAAAATGCGAATTTGTTTCAGCATGAAGTTTTCGAGGTATAGTTTGTCCTACACACTCTTGCATTTACAAAATCATCCAGTTCTGCTCGTGCCTATCATCTGGATGTTCCCTGGAGGAATACCACTTCTTTAGGTTCATCTCAGCCCCAGCATTGTGTTCCCCTGGGGCGAAGAAAAAAGAGCAGAGTGTATAAAAGATGAGAATGCCAAGGGAAAAAACAGTAGTGGTAAAGGGAAAGAAGAGCGTAAGAGCTGACGGTTACAAGAGAAAGAGAAGCAGAAACAGAAGAAAGATGAAGAAAAATTCAGCCTTCTGAACAGAGCCTCTTCTCAGACTTTCGAAAGGGATAAAGTTTTAAAGTGAAGAGTCACAGGAGGTAAGACTGAAAGACAAATTCTTTGAGGAAAAGGAAGTGTATCACCTTCTTTTGGCTTAAAGCCGCCATCAGACATTTAATGTGCAAGCTTGTGTCACGTCACCAGCACATTTATATGAGATTGCACACCTCGAACCTCTTTCTTGCCCATTGTTCCCCCTTTATCCTAATGTTGTAAAATACATACAGCTTTGTGGCTACGCAGCCCTGCCTGTCCTCAGCAGTCTGCCTCTGTGCTGCACGCACGCACAGGCTTGCATAGGCTGTGTACATACTCCCACACACCAACATTTACTTTCAATTAAAAATAGTTTGCAAGTTACCAATGGTGAGAAATCAACTTTAAACCACAAAGGAGAGCACAGCTGAGCTAATATTTCATTGGAGGAAAACGAATAACATGGAACAAATGAAGAGAGAAGGCTGCAGGTGAAACTTTGGCCAGGGAAAGTGCAAAGTGGCCATATGTTCTAGGTACAATGTCACAGATCTCCCAGGAGATGAGCCCAGATGCTACCTAGAATGCAACTGTGACTTTGTCATTGAGGCAGGTGAGAATAAGAAAGAAAGAACTAACCTGAAGAGGAAAAACTCCTAGCGTTAAATACCACATAAGTCTAATTACCCTACACTGAGTCAAGATCAGAACTAAGCGTTAGCCTAAATTCTGACCTTGCTGTTGTTCAGTGACTGCAGCTTTCTGAGTTTCATCATCTTTTCTTTCAAGACACCTGTGATGCAATACATCCCAGCCTGCACTGATGCTACTCTGAGTGCCTCTTCCTTCCTGCCCGTTTCTCAATGTGGTGTGTACCATTCATGGTTATCAGTACTGGGCTGCTGCTCTGTATTTTTTATTCCTTCCCTCAGCTTTCATTTCAATTCGAATAGATCTGCTGCTATTGCCAGCAGCTCCATAAATCAGGTCTGTGCTGGAATATTAACAAGGGCTTGTAATTCTGAAGAGGAGATAAGTAAGGGTTTCTTTATCACTTGTTACAGTGCTCTCATACCTTCAACATTAAGACTCCCTCCCAGTGTGGATTCTGTATTTCTGGGTAGGTCTTCACTGACAGAAATATGTACATATTATTATGTAGCAAAAAAATTGCCACATAATTAAATTTAGCTCTTGAAATGAGCATTACAACCAACACTCCCTCCCCCAAATTCCCCAGACCTCCAGCTCTTGCCCATCTCCATCAAAGAGCTTATCAGGGAAAACAACAGAGTGAAAGACTATATTTTTGCTCAATATTTATTTGAAGTGTGCTTAAGCGATGGTACCTTGGCCCGCAAATTGACTTTGTTACCTTCTCCTCTTAGTCTGGAGGAGGAGGAGAGACAATGTATTCATGTTACCAGATCGTTCCTCCAGGAATTCAAACACTGTCAGTGAGGTGCACTGGCCAGGGCATATCTGGAGTCTGTGCCCAACTTTGAAGGGAATGTGGAGAAACCAGAGAGGGGCCATCTGAGGGCTACCAAGACAGTTGGGGCATCAAGGAGGAGTGGTTGGTCATTGGCCATCAGTGAGCAATGAGGGAGCCGGGCTTGTTCAGTCTGGCAAAGAAGAGCTACTATTAGCAGCATGCAATGCCTGAAGCAGAGTCACAAAGATGACGGAGCAAAACTCATCTCCATAGTAACAGACAACATAACAAGGGGCACCGGGCACAAATTTCAGTTAGGGAGGTTTGGACTTGCTAGGAGGACAGTGCAGCACTGGAACAGGTTCATACCATTGTTTCCCCAGGGAGACAGTGAAACCTCCATCCTTGGGGCTTTTCAAGACTCACATGGATAAAACCATGGCTGACCTGATCTAGCAGTGGCAAGAGTCCCAAGTCACATGGGCAGTTAGACCAGATGATCTCCAAAGGTCCCTACTGACCAATATTTTTATGACTCTGTGAACTGAAAGTAAAACAAAAAGTCAGGAGTGCTTCGAGACCAGTTCAGTCACGGCAGAGTGAATTAAGCAACATCATCAAATTATTGCTTGGCTGATGTCGCTGACATTTGAGGCGAAGTAACTATATTCGAATTGCATAATTCAGAATCTTCAATGATGGTTTCAGTTAAGAGTCCTCGTAATGTAAGGTACATGGATTTTAAATCACATTACCCTTTCAACTATAGAGATGAAAATTGCTGCGGATTACTAGTGGATAACTTTCATCATAGATGTCCAGGCCAAGTTTCATTTATATGTGGACGGCACTATTTCTCAATTTTATCAAGCTGGCACTTTTTCTTAAAGCTAAGTTCACTTTTAAATAAAGCAGCAAACAGACTGAAAAATTTATCTCTCTCTGAAAACAAGGCTTCCCAAAGAAATTCTCCAAAAGTGAATGGAAAAGAAAAAGCAG
>VZSZ01006433.1:50048-68800 GCA_013398815.1 Ibidorhyncha struthersii | reverse complement strand
GGGGGGGAAGAAAACACTGATTAATGAGATTTGTTTGTTCTGGGGTGTGATCAAACAGGCCAGCACCACAGTCAATGATAAAAGAAGGCAAAGTGCTGCGCAGACTGTTATATTCATCTGCTTAAAATTCACATGGTCTGAGTGCTAGAATAATTTGCTCCACACCATCTGGCAGACATAAGAAGTACGAATATGTAGTGGGGGGAGGGTGTGAGGAAATTTTCTGCATTTCAGTAGCATGTAGAAATACTGTATTGAAGTTTGCAACTTAAATCCCATGTGACTGTTCAATACATTAAGTGCACAAGTAAGCTGTGAACAATCCAACAAATGCTAGTTTTTAAAACATGTAGAAACAAACTTACTACATTAATGTGATCCCACTCTTTGTACTTTATATTTGGAACCAGAATGTAATACAAGCCATGAAATGCAATGCAGCAAGTCAGTACAAGTATTACTGACTGGACAGCATGAATTGTACAATGTCATCCATGCCCAAACCAGAGAGGATGACTGCTGTAGCCCTCAGCTAAACCTCTTAGCCTTGCTTATAAGGTCAGGTTTTAAAAACTTCTCCTCGCAACAGTGAAAACTTCCAGGATCAGTCAAGAAGGGAGATACCACAGAAGCAAATATTCCTAGAGGATCCAAGCTGCTGTGGGATAGAGATATGTAGAATGAACTTGCATATCTCAAGGAAATACGAAAGCTACTTTTCTAAATGCGTTTCTATGTTCTATCTACAGAGAGCATAGTATTCTCATACCTTTTACTTTCATAGTTTGGTGTGCAAGCTATGCAGTTTCCTCCAGTTTTGGTTAAGAACCAAAGCGGTGGCTGTTTGACAAAGGTATACAAAAACTGCCCTGGATGCAGTCAGGCAGTACACCAGTCCTGAATCAGCCATGATGTCCAGGTGAAGCTGAAGGACAGAAAATTGTCTTGTTTACTCACATAATTTATCCCTTAGCTTTTTTTTTTTTTTTTTACACTGTAGAAACAATGTTATTTCTATATTTTTAACTATAACGATGGTGTGACTGTATACAAGTTTATTTCCGTAGAATGTCACTTATCAGAGTGAGCAGTTCCCAAAGTTTGTCCTTACCTTTTGTCACTGAAGAATTCTTGGAGCGCACAGGAGCTCATATTGCGTATGGATACATACCTATTGCTCTCAGATTCATGCTTAAGAACCTGTAGGTAATAAGACAGAGCGCAGTAGCTGAGTAGCTGTTTTCTCTAATGTGAAATAGCTGTGGTGGTCAGACCCTGGGAGATGGGCTCAGGATTCAGCTGGGACAGTTTTGGATGTTCCTGGTCTGCCAGCTTCTCCATTCTGTCTAAGAGGCTGCTCATGTCCAGTGGGAGGCTTCCGTGTGCTTCTACCAGCCCTCCACCCCACATGTGTTGTAATTGGAAATCGCTCTGCTCTTTTGGCTATGGCACAGACACACATCCCGTCCTGCTCTCTCTGCCCTAGAAACTGTAACCACAGAAGGATGAGGAGGGGAACAGTCTCAAATGACTAAAGCTAAATCTCCTGAATCCCGTAACGGACAGCTTTAAGAATTACCCCATCAATAAGTACAAAAGTTTTGACCAATAAAATATCTAAATTCAATCATTATATCAATACAACCTTGTTGGCTGAGCTATATATGTGGGTAGTGATGCTGTCACGTTACAATGCCTGAGAAAGAGTTAACCCTTGTGCACATCTCAGTCCCAAGGGTGTTGCTCTACTACACATCTTAGATGACCAGAGTGTTCCGCTTCTCCAGGCTGTTGCAAAGGATATTTAATTACAGTAATACTGCTGTCCCAGTGCTATTACAGCGTTGCAAGGCAGTCATAAAGGCTGAGAAAGCATTCTGCTTCTAAGCTTCTGTTGTTAAGTGGCTTATAATGTTTCCAAAATGTGACCTTTAGAGCTGGAATTTATTGTGCTTGCATTCTACCCAAAACTAATTTAATTAGGAATTTCAAAGAAAACCTGTTTACCAAGTTTTGAGTCATCTAGGTAGTAAAGAATTATTTTTCAATTGCTAAAATAATTCTTCAAAAGCAAGAAAAAATTGTACAAAAATAGATTCTCCTCCCCCCCCCCAATTTAAGCATGCACATGTCACAACTGAAGAATAATCTCCTTGAATGCAACCTCGTTTCAGATTTCTCTGTGTCATTTGCAGTCAGTTTTCTCTCACAGAACAGTCTCTGATGGCAGTTTCCCTGTGTTGGCTGTTACTGTCTCAGCTCAGCATCTGCATCTTTACTCTTGCTGGAGCTATGACAACATCAAGCAGTGGCCAAATAGCCTTCTTACAGTGAATAGCGTTCACTTCAGCTCAGGGTGTGGAGGAATATCAATATCTTTGCAGGGTCTGCCTGTTTGTTCTTATTAGAAAGCCAGCGTGGTTTTTTCCTGGTGCTTAGTAACCCCCCCTGTAAAAGTTAGATCAAGACCACCATGCAAGAAACTAGTAATTCACATAACTATGCTGTGACTTTCATCACTGATAAAGTAAAATAAAGAGTTCTTGGCTTTTTTATAACATTTTGCTGTCTCGTGTCAGCACTGTACTGATACGGACTTGGGCATTTAGACAGTGGGAGCACTATTGCCTTCAAAGAAGGGAAAGGAGGAGGGAAAATGGGACTGGGAAGAGATCGAGATCTGCAGTGTCACAAGGCATGGGCAGCTTGACACTTGGTGTGAGGACCAAGAGGCAGATGAAGGGTGTAGAGCAGTAGCTCCTGATGATCTGAACATGACCGGGCAGTGCGAATGAGCCTGAACATCACCTCTCGTGATGGACAGAAAGCCAAGGATGACAAGGAAATTTATAGTAGTGAGGTGGCTGGGAACAGATGTCCGGAAGCTGAGGAACCCCAAGGATGATGCATTGTGGAGAGAGGATGAAACCTAGTCACTTACTGTATTTTAATCTGCAATTATTATTAATAGTTTCTAGGCTAATATACTATTTCCATCAGTCTCACTAAAGAAAAACCTAGGGCCTGAAGAGCCTACTATGGAGAGAATTATTACATTTACTTCTAAAATGTGGTTCCTTATCATACTACTGAGCGTCTGGGGACTGGTGTACAACCACTGCAGGAGAAACACTCTTCTGTGGGATCAGATACAGTAGGAATTTCACACAGTCCCTCCATGAAAGCAAATGCCAACCAGTAGATTGGCCAGCCAGAATGCTAAGACAACTGCTGGATATCTACCTCCTGGAAGAGGATGGTGTTAGGAAAAATGAAGAAACAAGTAGGTAGGTGTAGATCAAAAAAAGGAATAAGAAAAACGAGGAAAGAAAAAAAGAAAGTAAGGAAAAATGATAAGGGAGAAGGATTTTTCTATCAAGGAATAAAAAAGAATGGAGAAGGCCAAAAAGAGGCTAAAGAAACATTAAAGATGACAAAAGGGGTCAAGTAAAGAAGATGTAGAACCTCAAGCTGCTGTGTTTCATTTACCTCTGTGTGTATGTTGTGCTAATAGACTGTTTTGCATATGTAAGAATAATTAAAAACATCACGTTACAAAAGAAATTAGAAGTATTAGATAATAGTTTTTTTTTAATTCAATCCTGTGTTTATCTCCAAGGAGAGCTTTCCACACATACAACTCTGCCTATATGACTTCACCCCAGTCTGAGAAGGGTGTATCTCCTGGGGATAGCTGATTCAGCCCCCAATGCTCATGTAATTTGCAGCCTCTTTGATGAACCTGCAAATTATTCCATAGTGTAATAATAACATGATTTAGGGGCAGAAATTTTTCAACTACAGGGTTCCACATATGGATCTAAAGGCTTGTGTACATACAAACATCACTCCAGAACAAGGTAAGGTACAAGCTTAAAGAAGGAACAGCTCTTCCACAATAATTCCTAGTGTAAAATCAGCAGCTGGAGCTGAAGCAGGTCTTTTCCCAGTTCTTAGTTTAATCTACTTCCAGTGTGTTCAGCGTAATGATTCCTATACTGGTCCCTTCACACAGAAGCTCTTAAAGATGGAATTTTAATCATTGTTCAATTGAGCTGGTTTTAGCTGGTGACTTACAGGTGGAAAGCTCAGTGTCCAAAATGTCACACCTCCCTCAGCGTGTGTCCCCGGACCTGGCTGGCTGGCTTTTTTTTCCAAATGCTCATAGTTAATCTATGAATAAAGAGAGTAAGGAGGACCAGAAAACTGGTATGCATTGGATGAGCAAATGATACATGATAGAGAAGGAGATGCAAGCAGCAGCTCTCAGCGGTTTCTCTACTGAAGGGCTGCATGGTTTTCAGTTGTGCTAAGTGATAAGGTAGGTCTTGAGATCCATGTGTTAAATAGGTGGAGGTAAATAATGTCTTATTTCACACTGAAAGCACGTCTGGATTTCAGATATTTTTAAAAAAATGAAGCAGTGGTAAAGTACATAAGTATCTCACATGGTGATTGCTTGGTACCTGGACTCTAATTATAAGCAGATGAAGAAAATGAACAGTTAAGGATGAAACACACCATATGTCCTTCTGGTAACCGCACAGTAAGGTACCACATAAACAACTGTCTCAACACCTCCTGTTGAGCTCTCATATTGAAGGCCGTTGCATGCTTCACCCCGACTTTATATTTCCTGGAATTTACTAGTTTTCCTACAATTTTAGCACTACTGGCATGGAGCTTTGATCTTTGGAAGTATTTACAATATATTTAACAAAGATTGAATTGTTTTGTACTTAAATAACTTAATAACCAACATGCAGCAGGACTCAAGGTCTGTCTTTGGAACACTTATAAATGATAGTTTTAAGGCCAGAAGATGTATTTGTTTGTCCATTTAACATAGACATACCAACTAAATATGGTTACACTACTCACAGTTTACTAGTAGATTTGAAAGCATTTCATGCTATACAAGTATGTCATCCGGTTTGTTTCCAATGCAGCCCCCCAAAATTAAACAATGCTTTCTCTTTCCTTATCATTATTGACAAATTTACTATCTGTAGCTAGTTACAAGCTTATAGCGTTGCTGGGATTTCTGTTGTTCTGACTATACTTTGCAAAATTATCATTCACTGGCATGGATTTTTTCCTTGTCTGTTGCCTCCCTCATCAATTTGCTGTGCTTGTGACATTCAGTCTATTTGTATTACCACTTCCCATTTGTTATGACTCCCAATGTAATTTATTATACGTGCAACTAGTATGTATGATTCCTAATTACTAAATTTATTTTATCACTGAATCAAGATGGCTTTTAGCCAAATGTTTTCTTCATGTGAAACTGATTTCCTTGGTCCAATCCTGAAATATACACCTGTATGTAGAAGGCCAGTAGTAAATTTAAAGAAAACCTCACTTTACATCAGCAAAAATATTACAAATATTTTATTGAAGACTAAATATAAGACGCATATATTTGCCTGTTTTGTACGATGTATCCACATCCTGTTGCATCAGAATGCTACAGTTAGAGAAATAAATGTACGGGTGAAAATATTTGATTGCATGTTAAATACAGTTTGTATTATTCTAAGCGTAAAATATGAAACCAAGTATTAAGAGTCATTAGTGGTATGTGATGATTAAAGTCTATATGTAACTGAGGATTTCTTATCTGCAAGTTTACTGTAGAGAGCTCATTGGATTTCTAAAACAAATCATCGGGGACTGGACAAATGATATTTACACTCTTTTAATTATCCAGTGAGATTAGTGTTTGCGGTCTCTGTAAGTAGGTCACAAACACAGCAATGAAAATTAATTGTGCTACAGAACAGCAATGATTCATATGTTTTCTAGTCATAATTCTGGTAGTATTTTAAAGATAAGCTCCCTTAAATAATTTATTTTTAAGAAGATCTATTAACAGCATTAAAAGGATGCTTGAAAAACAGAACAAAACACCAATCTCAGTGGAAGTAATTTCTCTCTGCATTTATCCAGTTTTACTTTGCAGTACAATTACTTCCATTTTCAGAGATACGCAGAGTCAGCACTCCATCACATGTGCTGCCTGTCAAAAATGTACGCCCTCAACTGATTTTTTTTCTTTTTCCAAGTATAGTGAATGGGAAGGGATAGGATGTCACCGAGACAAAGGGTTTGAGCCTATTTTTTATATCATATTTCAGTAGAAATATGCTGGACTTGACCACATTTATGTCCACACACATGTAATTCTTTTTCACCATGCTCCAGACTTCATTACTTTGCGATGTTCTTGCTCTCAGGCACTTCTTACAACAGTGCTGGCACAACACAGTGCTCTGCAAATGTCACCAAAGACATTTGCCACATGCTGTAGCTGCTGACTGGTTTGTTATATTTTTTCCCATTCTCCCCCATACACATTAGGCTGAAAATCACACCATTTTAAGGCATTACCAACCTCCGTGGGTCTATTCTTTCCTTATACTCATTCGTTTTAGTTATTACATTAGTTCCATTTCCACAGTCATGGTTACACTAGTGTACCCACATTTCCCACTTCAGTTGTTTTCAGTGCATTAAAAATTAGTCATAAATATTGTTTCATGATCAAATTTGGCATAACTTGCTCTACAGGTCAAGCAAACACATTTTTCTTTCACAGATTAAAAGCAAAATCTGTTTGATCATAGTCAAGCCCTTTCATTAGTTAAAAAACATTTAGATTTATTAATCTGGAAACACTGTGCCAAGTCCTGCTGTTATTTATACCACTGTTAATCCAGAGTAACCCAACTATATTCAGTAGATTAGTCTGAATTTATACCTGTTTTTGTAAAAACAGTCAGAAATTGGGCACTTTTTTTTCCTACTCACTATTTATTTAAGCTAAAAAAAGAAAAGAAAAGAAATAGACTGATTAGAAGAAAGATTTGCCTGCTCACTGAATGGTCGACATGAATTGGTGTATAATGCTTTGTTGGCTGCAATACTTGCCCCAGGAAGGAAGGCGACTGCAAATGCAATTCCCGCTGATAGGTCTGTATTTCCAGTTCAGCTGGGGATTTAATTTATTTATATTTTAATTATTGAATAGCAAAAGGAAACTAGTGTCTCAAGGAGCAAGGCTGCTTTTCTTGAGTAAACATTAACCTCTTTCACATATGGAAACAGTGGTTAGCATACAAAGGGAGTTTCTACACTATGTCCAGTTGCAAACCATTTAGGTCGCCGGAAGACCTTGAAGATAAGTATTCTGAAACCTGACCTGCCATTGAGATGTCTTCTCAAACGTATCTGTTACTCAAGAGCACAGTGCTGTAACAGCTACAATGACATTTTGGATTACTTTGATCCAGGTTGTATATCTTGAAGTGAAGATTTATGAAAATGTTGATCAAACACATCGTGTTGGAATAGCTCCTCAGTAGGTTTTCAATGTCACAAATACTGGAGAGTTGTTCCCAGGGATGTCTGAGTCCTTTGCACATTACTCAAAGGATTTCAGGATTCCACAGCTGTATAAATCCTTTAATTAAAATTCCCCTGTGCACATTTTAAGGTAGGCTATGGTGTTCTTGATGTAGATGGGTTGGTTAACTGCTCTTTCCATCTCCTGCTCAAAACCCCAACAGCTTTGCCAGGTGACAGTAGCCACCTCTGCTACTGAGCTGCCGTTCTTGGCTCCTTTTTGAATTTCTGCATAGTCATATATCTCTCTGACAAGGATATACCTGCTGCCTTCTGTTTGATGGCTGTGCCACTGATGGATTCCTTCTCCAAAATCCAGCAAGGAAACCCTTCCAACCCAAATGAAGATCAATCGCACCCCACCTGAAGTTTTGATAAATACTTTTGATCATCCAATAATGACTAATTGCTTCAGGAGAGCACAGTAATTCTGATGACACTCATTTATCAAACAAGGGAGAAGAGAAACTTGGACCTTTATAGCAAAGTCAGCCATCCCACTTTAGCAACTATATTTTATTTTATACAGTGTAGGTCAGCAAAGAGAGCCTCTCCTACCTGGCTCAAATGAATAGGTAAGCTTCTCTGAAGCCTAAGAGTGAGCACGATGTGAACATTAGCGCACATGATGTGCTTTGTCTACACAGTCTCTGTCCTTATTCAGTTCACATGATGCCTGAAAGAGATTATCAGTAGACATTAATAAGAAATGGCCAAAGCACGTTGTCACTTATAGAAACTGTTTCCATATGTGCAAATGGTGAGCTTCTCAGGCTTTTTTCTGTCTTCTGAAACTCAACCTGTCTAAAATAATCATGAGTACTTCATGTACTTCCCCCATGGGAAGATGAATCTCTGTGGAAAATAGAGCCAGTAGCTGCACTCCTCTCAGATGACTGTGTCTCAGATATGGGCCCTCTCTCTAGCTGTCCCTGACTTTGGGGGACCTTGCCAAAGTGAAGCCAAAGTTCTCCTGGCCTTCTGCTGGAAATGTGGGATGTACCTGCTGTTCCAGCTGGTTTTGCCACACAGTGCAGGTCACCCTTCATCTGCAGTATCCAGGCTGACCTGCGGGTGGAAGTCCTGCAGAAGGAAAAGGGAGGCACAGAGGCAAGTTTCTGAAACACTGAAAAGCCAAAGACGTTACCAAGACCCAAATATGGTGTCACTCTGGAGAAGGTTCTGGAGGGGACTGCCTTGCAGTCCTCTTCCAGTGACACATGGTAATTGTGCTTCTATCCTCTCTCAAGGTGTCAGTGAACAAAAGGGAGTGAATAAGTATCAACTGCATTCTGTGGGCTGTGGAAAATGTCCGGTACAACTCTTCTCTCCCTTAGATGCATGCAGTGGTGGCTGAAGCTAGTATGTCAGTCCATAAGCTACTGCTTTAGTTCACGCTGTAGATTACTGTTTCTTACTGAGCGCTGGCTATGGGAGCTAAGAGGCAAATCTGTTACTTACTCCGTCATATCCATGCAAAATGATAACTTATTTCAGACAGTGGGGTGATAATCTTAGTTACCACAGAAAAAATGAGCAGGACTGGAGGATCAGAACCCTTGGACATAAGAAGGAATCAGCGATTGTCTCTTTGGTCAGCTCGCCGTTGAATTTTATGCTGTCTCCTTGCACATCTTTATGTAGCTTCCAGTCAGGAGGTGGCTTAGGTGATACCTGCAAGATTTCATGCTATACACAGGCACGGGTAAAATGCTGTCAATTTTAGGGTGATAGCCTCAGAGATTTTGCTTTGAAGGGAGGAAAGATTGCACTCGACCTCCTCCTTTGTGTAGAAACTGCCTGTGGAGCCAGCTGGCCATGGTATCCAGTACTCCATCTTCATCTCGGCAGTCTCTATGGAGTTTTGAACTGCCACCCGCACTTAGAAAATCTAAGTCAGATTTCAGGTGCCGTGGATTGTTGTCACCCTGGAGGTCAAATGCCCAGAAGAGAGGAGTATCTATAGCGAGGATGCTTTGAAGGTGTATGCATACATCACATGCAATGCTGTCTTTGTAACATCTTGATAATATATTGGCCACTTTTACTTTAAGCAGTAGCTGATGTGAACTTAACTTGTCCCAAGACAGTTCTCAAATCGAGCTCTATATACATACGTATATAACTCACTTGTTACCATTAGCGCAAGAGAGCATACTGATGAATACATTCAGATTCCAAGACTTGGGTTTTACTTTCTAAGGTTGCTGGTTATCATTCTGGCAAATCTTCATAGCATTAAGAATACTGCTCCTCGGAGAGCAATCTATAAAAGCCCCAACGTCATCCTTGTTAACACAGTGTTGATGCTATAGGAAGTATAGCAGGGAACCAAGAAGGAAAAAAAAATGCATGCACGAATTTTCCTGTTATAATTCCTATATAATTCCCACCTTAATGATATTTAAGTAAATAGATAATACTGATTGACCTAGCAAGCCAACAACTCTAATGGATTCTTGGTAGAATGGCAATAGCCTCATCTGCTGGCTTAGAGCAACCATGGAGCTGAGTGGCTGTTGCCTTCTTTGCCACTCCTGCTCCCTGGTCAGAGAGAGACGTTACACACCTGATTCTTTCTGAGTTTGGCCAACGTAATGATTCCTGATAGGCCAGATAGCGAAGCTGAAGAAACCAGTTAAAGATTTGGGTGAGAACATGGTGTGAGGCTCCCCTTGCTTGCTGATGCCAGTTTTACCTTAGAAATCAACACATTTTACGTACCAATGGTTACTGCATGCTTAAGTGATTAATTCAGTATGTAGGAACTAGACCATCCGGATCCTTGGATATAAACAAATATCCTTTGTTTATGACAAATGAAATGATAATGAAAACCATTGTCCCTCTGTCGGGCTTTAATGTTGGCCGGCACATAAGCACCACACAGCCACTCGCTCACTCCCCCCACAGTGGGATGGAGCGAGAATTGGAAAAGTAAAAGTGAGAAAGAAACTCGTGGGTAGAGATAAAAACAGTTTAATAATTAAAAAGAGATAATAATTTTTAAAAAGTAAGGAAAAAAGGGAAAAAAAATTAACAAAGAGAGAGCAAAATAAAGCCAAGAAAGACAAGCGATGCAGATGAAAACAGTTGCTCACCACCAACTGACGGATGCCAGCCAGCCCCTGAGCAGCGGCCCCTCCACCAACATCGCCCCCCAGTTTTATTGCTGAGCATGACGTCATATGGTGTGGAATATCCCTTTGGTCAGTGGGGGTCAGCTCTCCCAACTATGTCCCCTCCCAGCTTCTTGTGCCTGCTTGCTCCTGAGGAACAGAAATGGCCTTGATGCTGTGTAAGCACTGCTCAGCAGTAACTAAAACATCAGTGTGTTGCTATTTTCAGCACAAATCCAAAACGTAACCCCATACAAGCTACTATGAAGAAATTTAACTCTATCCCAGCCAAAACCAGCACACCCTGATGGATTTTTTTATAATCCTTCCCTTCTCCACCCTCCTGCCTCGTAAGACTGCTTTATGCATGTAAGTGCACCAATATTTGTGCATTCCTATTATCATAAACTTGTTACAATGTGAGCTGCAACTACAAAAATACAGTTTTTAACTATTCAAGGAAGGACACATGCAAAGGGAGCTGACTTTAGTGAAGCAGATGACAATGATACCATTTCTTTTTTCGCTTTGGTGTTGGTTTTGTTTGTTTTTTTAAGCGCTGCATTTGTGTGAAAGAGAAGCAGAAATGGATTGGCTGGATCCTACTTCTTTAAAGCGCCGACCTTTTTGTCACTAGCATCAGGGTAGTTTGCTCCTGTTCTGCAACAGCTCTTTGCTGTTGGAGTAGCAGCTATAGCTGTGACGAGTCTGTGCTATAATGACCAGCAGGTAACAATGGAAGGAGCTTATCAGAGAAGGAGAGGGATTTCTGAGCCTGTCAGGCTGCTAATACTAATTCCAAACAGCTAATCTGTGGCAGCATATTATAGCAGGATGCCCATGGTTCAGTATAAACCACTGAAGAGCTATGTATCTTTATATCATGTCCCTCTTCCAAAGGGAAAGGACAAAGTATGGACTGTGAGACACCACACCTTATATTCTCCGTCTGTGAGGTGGTTTGCTTAGCTTTCTAGAGCTGTAAAACCTCTCGCTTTTTCTAGTCTTTGCATTGTTCTTCTCAATCCATCCTTGTAAAGATGTCAGGCTCTTCCATGACCTTCTGATTCTGGGATTCAGCATCCAAATCCCTTTCCTCCCCTGAAGACGTATTCTCTTCATTTTCTTAGTCTGTTCTGGTTTAAAAAACATAACAACAACTTCAAAAACCCCCAAAGAATCTTTTAAAACCTAAATTTACTCTTCATATTAATATTCATATTGTTCTGCCTTAGCACAGACTGTAGCTTGTGCTTCGTCTTTTCTGTGTGTGTCCTTCCAGTGTTTAAAAGACTCCACAACTCCCTATTTTTAATTTCCACACTTCAGCAGTCAGGTTGTTTGGTAATAACCTTTCTGTTGAACAACACTTCCTGCAGGTGACAGCTCTGCATGCAGGGGTATGACATTCCTTAACTTTTTCTTTAAAACATTATTTTAACCATGTTAATGTTATCTTCAATGGAACCATTGGCTATTCTGGTCTCAGAGGAGAGTGCTTGTTATTATGTTCTTCTGATAAATATTTAAACACATAACTATCAAGTTACAGCTCAGTATTTCTTACTACAGGTGGTTTCTGGCAACACACGTGAGATTACCTGTTTTGTAGCTGCCTCCACAAACAATGCAACTGTGGCAAATGATGGTAATAATCCAAACACAATATATATTTGTCTGAAGTGCAACAAAACAAATCCATTCCAGCCTTAGACCATGGTCTCAGAATTTCTGGAACTGTCCTCCCAGATTTTTCATTCAGCTATTATTGATTATTTTTTTTTAAACATCTGTTGATATTGTTTCTCTACTTAGGTCCATTTATCCCTGCATAGCACGGTTCTGACCTATGGTTTAGATTTTCCCATATCTAGGTATCCTATATCACAGATGTAACGTTTCTTGCTTCAAGGATTTAGGAACAATCAGTCCATTCCACTCCAACAAAACTCTAATGAGGTTATGATATACGTGTTGCATGGAACAATCAGTATCAAAGGTTGGTGTTACTTTTGGAAATTCTCATGACGTTGTAGCTTCTGCAATGACCCCCTCTTCTTAAAGGCTGAAAACCTCCTGAACACTGATGCACATGAAGGGCTGTACTGAGCTGGACTAGAAGTCAAACTAGTCAGCATCCTCTGATGATGATGGCCAGTAGCATATGAGTAAGGAGAAATTGCAAGAACAGGAGAAATACAGCATCAAACATTTCTGAGAATACTCTCAAAGCCTTCTGCAATCAATAGTCTTTTTCTTGAGACAACCGTAGAGCTTGTATTTTCCACATTTTGTTTTATCATGCACTGTTGGAACTGTGTTCACAGCATAACCCGATACAATCTCACACAGCTGGCGGTGCAGTCATCGTTGCGCAGCATACGCTCTCCAGGATATGCAGTTTGTTTTTTCTACTCTTTCACTCCCCTTACCTGCAAGCTTTTGTGAAATGGCTTCTTGCATACAGGAATGGCTATGGGTGGAAGAGTGCTGCTTAGCACTCTTATGTGCCCCTCGTCCGCACATAATCATTCAGCTCCTTGCAAGTTCAGAGTTTGCGTTTTACAGACTTTTCTTTGTATGTACTGCCTATTTTTGCCCTGATGTCACGTGTTTCTATGGGATTGAGACTATCTAATACCATCTACTGTGACAGTCCCATTTCTCTTCAAAACTTGCAGCCAATCTGATCACACATTCTGCTGGCTTTTTCTAAAGACTATTTTTCTATGGTTTGGCTCTCTGATGGATGGAAGTAAAGGGTGCAGACGCAAATTTGCAAGACAGGTTCCTATGCCAACTCTGCCTTTTTCTCATATAAAAGACAAACAGTAACTGTGGATCTCGATACTTCTGGGGAGTTGCTGCCTTCTGGATCCCACCTCTTCAAGGGCCATGCATCCTCTCACTCATGGCTTTCTACCTGTTCTGCAGCTACCTCTACTCCTGCCTTTACATCATTTTTTTTTAACTCACAGTAGATCAGGTAAAACAAGTCTTGTAATCTATGTGTGCCTCAGTTTGCCATTCTGCTAAAAAGTGAATTGCAAAACTGAGCGCTGCTTGAAAGGTAAGTTATAGAATAGACTAGAATAGGCTATTTTAGTTGGAATGGACCTACAACGATTATCAAGTCCAACTGCCTGACGACTTCAGGGCTGACCAAGTCAAAGCATGTGGTTAAGGGCATTGTCCAAATGCCTCTTAAACACTGACAGGCTTGGGGCATTGACCACCTCTCTAGGAAGCTGCCTCCAGTGTTTGGCCACCCTCTTGGTAAGGAAATGCTTCCTGATGTCAAGTCTAAACCTCCCCTGGTGCAGCTTTGAGACATTCCCATGTCCTGTCCCTGGATATCAGGGAGAAGAGATCAGCAGCTGTAAGTTTCACAGAATCATAGAATCACAGAGTGGTCAGGGTTGGAATGGACCTCTGGAGATCATCTAGTCCAACCCCTCCGCCAGAGCAGGGTCACCTACAACAGGTTGCACAGGACGGCGTCCAGGCGGGTTTTGAATGCCTCCAGTGTGGGAGACTCTACAACCTCTCTGGGCAGCCTGTGCCAGTGCTCTGCCACCCTCAAAGTAAAGGACTCCCTCCTCATGTTTAAATGGAACTTCCTATGTTCAAGTTTGTGCCCATTACCTCTTGTTCTATCAATGGGCACCACTGAAAAAAAGACTGTTCCCATCTACCTGGCACCCTCCCTTTAAGTATTTGTAACCATTGATAAGATCCCCCCTCAGTCATCTTTTCCCCAGATTAAAAAGACCAAAGTGCCTCAGCCTTTCCTCATAAGGTGCTCCAATCCCCTAATCATCTCTGTAGCCCTTTCCTGGACCCTTTCCAGCAGTTCCCTGTTCTTGAACCGGAGAGCCCAGAACTGGACACGGTATTCCAGATGCGGCCTCACCAGGGCAGAGTAGAGGAGGAGGACGACCTCCCTTGACCTGCTGGCCATGCTCTGGCACCCCAGGGTACCACTGGCCCTCTTGGCCACCAGGGCACATTGATGGCTCATGGTCATCCTGTTGTCCACCAGGACTCCCAGGTCCCTTTCCACAGAGCTGCTCTCCAGGAGGTCAGCCCCCAACCTGTACTGGTGCATGGGGTTATTCCTCCCCAGATGCAGCACCCTACACTTGCCCTTGTTGAATTTCATTAGGTTCCTCTCTGCCCAACACTCCAGCCTGTCCAGGTCACTCTGTATAGCGGCACAGCCTTCCGGCGTGTCAGCCACCCCTCCCAGTTTAGTGTTTATGTTTAAGTAATTCATGCAGAGTAATTTATCAATATTAATATGAAAAAGGGAAACTGGGTGCCAGTGCTACATACTCTATGATGTTGTTAAAATTGCATTTCTATTCTCTCGTTAGTTGTTGTGCTTATTCAGATAGCACCTTTAGTAGAAGAACACCTCTGTCACACCGGTCAGTATATAAACTCACAATAATAAGAGAGTCCAAGCCTTCCCAGAGCTGTTGCTCCCAGTTGGTAGGAGCAAGGAGTAAAGAATAATGCTCCTTGGTCCTCTCTGTCACCAGCTCCTACTGGCCTGCATGACAGGCTTTCCCATGGAATTCCTTTCTTCTTTCCGCCTCTTCTGCCCTTATTACAGCTCTCTATATATTTTACTGTTACTATAGTTATTCAAAAGACCAATTCTTAAGCTTCCTTTGACCCAGTTATTATGGTAGGATGTCCGCTCATCTACTTACCAAGGGAACATGCAAGTCCATGGCTGAGAAGTCAATCTGAAGGATGCAAACATTTGTTTTGAGTAAGACCCTGCATGGGTGCCGTTAAAGGCAGCTAAGGCACAAGTGAAATCCCTCTATTCTGTATTCTGATATGGAAAAGTTTAGGGCAGGAGAGTGATACACAGGAGAGAGCTATGATAAATTATCCTTAAGTTCGCACTCTCACTCTGCATGCTGCATAGCCCTCAGGAGCATAAGTTAATGTTCCAGTAAGATGAAAGAGAGATAGAGTTTTGGGAGCTGGTGCCACCTATATACACGCTGAATATCAATGTCATTTATTTCACCTGACATGCTTACACAAATACGTTAAACTTCAAGAAAATTAGCTTTTCATCTTACTCTAGAAAGCTGAATTTAAGCTTTGGAAAGAAACCACAGAGCAATTCTTTATTTGTTAGAAAGCTATCTGCTTTCTAAAATAAGGTGCTTCTGAGAATAGATGCATTGATCAAAGTTGTTTTGATCAGGGGACCAAAGGCTTTGGTTTTGGCATGGTTCTTCTGTTTGTTTGTTCTTTTGTTGTTTTTTTTTTTTCTTAGCTTGCTCTCCATCCTCCTTTTCCATTCCCTCCCTCCCACATAGGTTTGTGGGTTTGGTTGGCTGGTTGGTTGGGTTTTTTTTTAATGCTGATGAGAGAGAGCAGATAATCCCCACCTTTTCCTTTCAAACCCGAGCATCAGGACGAGCCCAGCGCTGCTGTGCCGGTGCTGCTCAGCCCGGTCCAGCAGGCAACACCAAGCGCTCGCTCTGCAGAGCCCGCTCGCCTGCGCCGCCTGCACGCCACTTGCCAGCACCGTTGCTGAAAGCAGCACTCAGGATTTGTTGCAACGCGGTGCTTAAGCCTCAACCTTGGACCGCTGTTTCAAGTGGAAGTAGGATCGGCTCCTTCATTCTTTTGGAACTGGACTGTGGGTTTCCAGTCTGATTTAACACAGTCCGCAAAAGCCAGCAAATGGCTGGCGCCTTGCGTTCTGCGCTAGCCTCGGCCACGTGGCTTGCAAACGAAGCCCCGGCAGCCTTAGCCTCAGTCCCCTGAGCCACCCCGTCCCCATGTAGTCAGTGTTTTTAAATTTGAGCAGTTTTGTTCTCAGAAGCAGGTGAGATGCCAGATTAGATAGTCATCTTACAACCACCTTTCAAATGATTGGAGAAATCTCTGGCAGTTACGTTAATCCTCCTCTCTCTCCCCACTTCACACAAACACTTTGTATGAAAGTAAATTCTGCAATTAGTCGCCTAAATCCTCTAATCCCACCTGTCGTGCTTTGAATCCTGGCAGATGGTGTGGTCGGCGCGGTCTGCGCCTGCACGTCCGTCCACCGACGCCGGTGGCTCTCCCCGGCGGCGGGGCGAGGGCAGCCGTGGGCAGCAGGATGAACCCCGCTCCTGGGGCAGCCCCGCACAGCCCCGTTTGCAGCCAGGGGGGCATTTCTCTACGGGTATGGCCTCTAAAGGTCCCGTGGAGCTGCCGCCTGTCCCCCGCAGGCTGTGGTGAGGGAGAAGTTCTGCTTTTTGAGGTTCTGCAGTTTGGTCCCCAGATAGAAATTTTCTCCCAAGCTCCCACTGCCCAGGAAGAGATCCAAATAGGATCCAAAGCCTCTGGTAGGGGACAGTTGTTAGCTGGATGTGGTTTGCCACAGCTGGCATCAGGCATCGGGATGTGTAACTGTCCGGAAAATCAAAGCAGGCCTTCCCTGGACGTGATGGAGGGCTGTTGATCAGCTGCCTGCCTTCAGGCACGAAACAGTTAATGCAAAGTGTTCATAATTAGACTTCATATTAGCTCTCAATTAAGGTGAACGAGGAGCGTTCACACCTCTCTCAGTGCTATTATTTCAGCCTTGCTGGCTGGCAGACTCCACAAGACAGCAATGTATCCTTGTCATAGGGACCAGCTGTCCCTGCTTAGGTGAAACAGTCCCTTTTTTGTCATTCTGTCCCATTAAAATAATTCATCAACTCCGACGCATTTTAGTAGGGGCTAATGGTGCGACCCTGTTTTCCCTTCAAATGTCCCTATTAATTACTTCTACATATTGTTGTCTGTGTTATATGGTAAATATTTTGCAGCTTTTCTTTTTTCTTAATTCTTGAAAATTGTGAGTAAAATAGCTGAAAAAAAAATCCACAATAAACAACAACCCTGTTTCTAACACAAACCCTTCCTTGAGGTGGTAAGTCACCACTGGATTATTTTGTCTCTCCAGATACATTGCAGTTAATTGCTTTTTGGGCAGATGTCTATCACCACCCTCCGCTGGATGGAGTCCAAACAATCCAGTCATATATCACAGACCCTATGTTGTGAGAACCCTGCCTCCATTTCTTTGGACAGCAGGTAAAGAGGCAAAAAGGAAGGTTAGGAATCTGTCACTTTAAAAAAAAATCCTGTTGAGTTGAATACTGCATTTTGAAAATATTTTAAGGTATAGAATAAAGCTACGTAGGTGATTTGTGGAAGGGTACACAATGATACCAAACCAGATAATATGGAAGATAAGACAAAATTTTCCGATCACTGAAATATTTATTTTTAGAAGTTAGTGAGCTAAATTTGAAGGGAGAAGTTCTTTTCTGTGTCTATTTAGGAGAGATCCACAACAAAGAAATCTCCACTGGTTGCTTTGAAGGCCACTTATGCTTCTTTCAAGGCTTGTGATTACCTCGGGCAAAGTGGCTGTCACAAAGCACGGGCTGAATGTGGCCCCTTAGATTAGAACATCTTTAATTATTGCCATGAAAGAAAAAGCATGGTTTAAAAATCCACTTGATATTTAAATATCTTCTTTGTAGTCCTTCCCATTTAGACAAGTAGCACAGATTGCACACATAATTTTTGTTGGTAGGAAGATCTGGAACAATTTTTTTTTTAACCTTTTGAGGTTTTCATATCACAGGGTGAAATGGAGTTATGTGATGATCATTAGGGACAGGGTTGGCTGCACAACTTTGTGGCTGTTCCTTCTGTCACGACCCAGGTTATGTGCATCACACCATGCTGTACTCTCATGGGATACGCATATCTCCGAAGAGCCAGACCAGTATGGCAGCAGCAACCTCATCAGGTGTTTGGAGCTGAGCCTTCCTCGCTCCACCAGTGGAACCTTCAGTAGTTGCCATCCACAGCATCAAGCTTGGATATGCCGAGGGTGCGGCTCACACTTTACTCTCAAACTCACACCCAAGGAAAGTTTAGATGTCTCTGCTCTGCAGTGCGGGAGGCGAGACTGCCGGAGCCCGTTCAGACTGGTCCTGTGCCACAGCCTCTCTTTGCTGCTTCAGTAACCTTCATCCTCCCTGCATGAAGTGGGTCTATACTACTAAGGTCATAGCACTTTGAAAATAAACCCCACAATGTCTATGTCTTTAAGTGTCATTAAACACATTTAAAGTGTGGTCTTAATGACTTTTGGAAAACGAAAAAAAAAAGGGAAGGGAAGGGAAGGGAAGGGAAGGGAAGGGA
>VZSZ01006433.1:0-49531 GCA_013398815.1 Ibidorhyncha struthersii | reverse complement strand
GAGGAGAGGAGAGGAGAGGAGAGGAGAGGAGAGGAGAGGAAGAAAAAAAAATCAAAAGCAGCATGTGCTTTTAGTCCTCATTACTAGAACTTCCTATCACTAATGTGGGGATAAATGAAATGAAAGTCAATGAAATAACTGTTAAGGTGTGTGATGGATATATATTTACATTGCTCTCCTCTTACCACCCTCTCCTGTCTTGGAAAGTGCCTTTCTCAAATATGAGGACCTGAAAAATACAACCTATTGGACGTTTCCATCGGGTCAGGAGTTTCAACCAGATACACACTAAAAAAAGGAAGCAGAACGGATTCCTTAGCCCAGCCAGCATTAATCTGTGTTGGACAAGGACCTCAGCTTTCTGTGGCATTCCTGCTGATAAAAGGGGAGCAGACAACAAAGAGTGTAAGACTCACAAAGACTGAGCTTGCTGTCACTGAATACCAAGGTTTCCCTCAAACCATCTTTCCTCATAAGGCACCAGTTTCATGCCTGTAGCAGAGAGGATGGCAAACAGGAGAGATGTGGCTGGGTTTCCAGCTGATTTCCTCACATCCCATATGTTTCTCGGCAAGAGGGAAGAACTGGCTCATTATTCAGAAAATTGAAAGATGCCCGGATTCATCAGTCAGTTCTTCACGAAAGGCTTTATCATCTGTGCTGCTAAGGGAGTTCAGCTCTAGTGTGAATTTTCTGTTTCTTTCAAGGGGCTTGTTCTCTCATCCCCTCTTTAGTTCCTTTAAATTCAAATGAGTGAGTCCAGTCAGCTTGATAACAATAAGATAATGGATCTACACCTATGGCAGGACTCCAAAATTTACCTTTCACATGCCCTTTTGTACCATACCCTTGTGAGATCCTAATGCTAAGAAACTTTGGTGTGAAACTACGCAACTGAGATGACGCAGGCTCAGGGAACAACAGCCTGGTTTTCACTCGGTAGATAAATATTCCCCAAGGCTTATATAAAACTAAAGGTGTCGCTAAAACATCTCAAGTGATACAAAATCATTAGGATTATACAAAAGAAGCTGAAAATGGAGATGGACTTTTGAAATGAATCACAGATGTACAGGCTACGGCAAGAAATTTTGCCTGGCACAATTATCTTCTGTTTGTCTCCAAACCATTTCTTTGTGGAAACGACACATGTGAATGTGCATATCTAGTTATGTATGCCCAGACCCTTGCAAACATATCATATATTATTGGGATTTGTTCTTCTTTACCAGAATTTTCGTTAATGATGAGAATGAAGCATTTTTATGTGCTTTACATTCTCAAAATCCCAAAGGACTTTCAAAGTCCAACATTCTTACCAGGGACACTGACCTTGCTCTCACTAAAACAAGAGAACTTTCCCCATTGTCCTCACAGATAGGAAAGCTGGCGTTGTGCTCAATGATATTCAACTCATTCGCAGCCTTGGCTATTCTAATTTTTTAATTTATTTTATTTATTTACAGGGAAAATAATACCATTGGGGGACAGAGATTTTCTATGGTTTATAGTGAAATGCCATGGATTCTTTAACTTCCACCTGGACAGCCACCAGAGACAAACAGAAAGGACCTTGGGTTTAATGTCTCATCTAAAGGATATTATAATGTGTTGGCCTCATTATTCACAGCAGAAAAGGCCTTTGTCATGGTCAGATGGCTTTAATGTGTTTCGTATGCTACATAAATTCAAACTTGATGGCTCATTTATTTGTTGGATTGCAGCGTTATTCAACCTAAATGAAGCCTTGGTATTTACTAATAATTTGGGCTCTGGCTGTTGTTTACTTAAGCAAGCAGTGTCCACTGTCTCTGCTGTTGTCTGTATTAAGTTTGGACTCTACTAATTCAAGGAATATTACAGAGGGGGCCAAAAAATTGCAGAGAAAATAGCTTTTCATTTGTGGACAATTATTTATCCAAGCCTTGAAAGATTAGTATTCCAATATTGTGATTTCTGACATCAATTTTCTCGGGGTCAGAAACAACTTCTCAGACTTCATCTAAGCCTCAAAGTACCCCCCTGAGGAAGTGAGTCATCATTATGAACGTTTTGAAGAAGGGCAAATTGGAGGTAAGAGGAGGTTAGACGGCTTATTCCATGTCAAGAGAAAGACACTGACTAAAATGTGTCCGGAATCCAAATCTGCCTTTTCATCTTAGGACCCTATGTCCTGTTGTAATGTGACAATGTTCTTGATGAAGCTACATACAGCAATTATCAAACTTTGTAGTCACACCACACCAGAAGTGTTCAGAACACAGAGATTCTCTTCTCTTGTCTGAAAAATGAGACTATACGTCTGTAATGAGGAACTATGCAACTGTGCAATTACATATAGTGTGCATCCTCTGTTCCACCCTATAGAGAGATTTACTTTTTGATGTGATTTTTTTTTTTAAATCTGAATTTCGTAGTAGAATTCTAGCTCAACTCTCCCAGAGCTAATTTAAAAATCCCCACCCAGCTGGATATTGTGACAGCAATCTTGAAATTAAAAATTATCCATAAAATCAAAAGGTAAACTAAGAATCCTACTGTGCCAGTTTAGATCTAGTCAGAAACATGAGTAAGTATCCATAATCAAGGCAAAAGATACTCATCCTTCCTGCAGAAATATACAACTGGATTTTAATAAACTGAATAAGCACAAGAACAGAAACTGATGAATAGATTCAGAGTGGACCAGGATCCGTATGACTAATTCACAGATAGGAAATACATAAATATAGTATAAATACCAAATGTGCATTTATGCCACAAATTCTGCTTTAAAATTATATACATGGACCCAAATTTTTCCCTTTCCCTGTGGATACAAGTGGGGAATAACTTTAAAACTTAGAAAAAATCATGGTTCTGGCACTGAACATGGGCATTCTTGGGCCAGTTCTCCCAGTCAAGTTTCTAGTAAGAAGCAGCTGCTGCTTGCTGGACCTCCAGCCAGTTAATAATTTGCCACTCTACCAAATAACTTTTCAAGTGATTTATTAAGTGATTAGGAGTCTGCTCAGACAAATCAAGTGGACTTTATTATCACAGCAGTGGTAATTCAGCCCTGTAGCAGAAGGAAAGGTGTACCTGAAAGCACAAAACAAAGTCCTTATTCAATACCTTTCACTTTCCTCTTGTAATTGCAAACCACATTAGCTGTGACTTACAAATCTGTTTTCTCTTTCCCCTTCCAGTACAGGGCTATGCCAGCATCCGGCCTGGCAGGTGTACTGGGTCTGACTGGGATGGAGTTAATTTTCTTCATAGCAGCCCAGAGGGTGCTGTGGTTTTGGTCTGTGACCAAGACAGTGTTGACAACATGGGGATGTTTTAGCTATTGCCGAGCAGTGCTTACACAGCATCAAGGCCTTTTGTTTCTCAGGATGACCCTGAGACAGCAATGTGCCCTGGTGGCCAAGAGGGCCAATGGCGTCCTGGGGTGCATCTAGAAGAGTGTGGCCAGCAGGTCGAGGGAGGTCATCCTCCCCCTCTACTCTGCCCTGGTGAGGCTGCATCTGGAGTACCGTGTCCAGTTCTGGGCTCCCCGGTTCAAGAAGGACAGGGAACTGCTGGAGAGGGTCCAGCAAAGGGCTACAAAGATGGTTAGGGGATTGGAGCATCTTTCTTATGAGGAAAGGCTGAGGCACTTGGATCTTTTTAGTCTGAGGAAAAGATGACTGAGGGGTGATCTTATCAATGCTTATAAATACTTAAAGGGAGGGTGCCAGGTAGATGGGAGCAGTCTTTTTTCAGTGGTGCCCAGTGATAGGACAAGAGGTAATAGGCACAAACTTGAACATAGGAAGTTCCATTTAAACATGAGGAGGAACTTCTTTACCCTAAGGGTGGCAGAGCACTGGCACAGGCTGCCCAGAGAGGTTGTGGAGTCTCCCACTCTGGAGGTATTCAAAACCCACCTGGACATTGTTCTGTGCAATCTGCTGTATGTGACCCTGCTCTGGCGGGGGGGTTGGACTAGATGATCTCNAACCTGTCTTTATCTCAACCCACGAGTTTTCTCACTTTTGCCCTTCCAATTCTCTCTCCCATCCGTGGGGGGGGGGAGCGAGCAGCTGGGTGGGTCTGAGCTGCCCACCAGTGTTAACCCACCACAGTAGGGTACAAGTCATTATGCAAAATGCTAGAAGCTTCTGGAAACTTCTAGACTCTCCTCTTAAATGAAAAGCCTGTAGACATTACCTCCTCAGTAGCTCTTGAGTGGCCTTAGTTAGACAAGTTCATCACTGTGAGCAAACGGTGGCTATAAGGTCAGATTATTATTTTTTTTTTAAGTGCTGACATTCTCCTCTGATTTCTTAGTTTAGGTTCACTAGCTTGAGTTAGCCCCTCACTCACAAACACACCAAGGTGTTGACATAAAGAGAGTTAGTTGTATGTCATAATCTCATGCCTTAGGAGCAAAAAGTTTGCTTACAGGCCTGGTGTCATGTACTAGGGATATACAAGTTATAAAAAGATACAAGAAGTGTTAGATATTTTCACTGTATTTAAAACTAACATTGAGGCACATACCTCATATGCCGATTTTATTTTGCTGCCTATAATGCATGCCAGCAGTGGGAAAGGATTCTGAAGTGAACAAGACATCGGGATATTTGTCATTTTACGGTAGGTGAGATACTTTCTGCCATGACTGCTACGCTTTTTCCAGTGAAACCATTACACATCGTTTGCGATGATCCAGCTTCACACATCACAAACGTGACCTATCCTCGGCGTGGTTAGAGAGCTGGTCCTTGCTGCGGTGCAGCTCTGTATCAGCTTTGGGATCAGATGTTTCACAACAAGCACGGCAGAGCTTCCAGGGGAATTACTCAGGCGCACTCCCGTTAACAAAATTTGGTAATCCTCTAATAAAAACATCCAATCCGTATCTGGCTTCTCCCACATACTATATAACCTTATAATCCTCAGTTTTAATAACATCTGCAGGTTTGGGGAAAAAAGTCTTGCAAGTGACAAAACAGATGACAACTCATGGGAGGGAAACCTGGGGGCTGAAGATGCAAGGAAGGTTTGTAACACAGTAAAAGGACAAAGAAAATGGATTTTTCTCTTTGTTTTTTTTTTCCCCTGCATCTATTAGAACAATTTCTGATGCATTTGAAGCATTGCTTTCCCTTCAAGAAGGCCACAGCGAAATATTTCTGGCTTTTTATTCTTTTTTTGGAGACATCCTAATGCCGAGAGTAGGAACGACAACCAATCCAAGGATTTCTCAGCTGGTTACCCTATTTAACTGGAACTGAAAGACTCCGCATTCATAAAACACCCCAGCAGGAGCCTTATTTTGTACAAATGTGTACTAACTTCATGGGGGAAATCTGCACCGGCATACCTCATTATAGCTAATGGAATACTATTAAGAACTCCGTGCCCTGTGAGTTGAAAACCTTTCTGTAAGCAGGTGGCATTCTCAGTCTTGCTTATTAATGCATACATCTGAGCTGGTAAAAACATAGTCCCTTCATGTGTTTTGCCTCCTATCTATCCTCTGTTTTTCAAGAGCCAAACATCCGGCTTCAGAGATGCTCGAATCCTTTGTGCTGCTGGGTTGGAACTAATGGGATTCACCTGGTCTGAAATCAGAATCCGCAGAACCACACTGCATCTCTGCAGAGATCCTAAAAGCCAGCGCCGTTTGGGGAAACTTTGTTCCACTGCACAGTTAAAAGAAAAAAAAAAAAGAAAGCAAAGGCAAATATAAACAATACCAAGAGTATCTTCAGGTAGAAGTGACTATTCCTATTTGCTCTCCCTGAGGATAGACCCTGACTTTAATTATTTACTTAGTTGGGAATTAATCTTCCCAGGGGAGGAATTCAGGTGAAAATATTTACCTCAGATAGAAACTTCAGAGCGTGCAAAATATTTATGTTAAAATTCTTAGAAGGTGAGTCATTTAGAAATTAAAATATTTTTATTTAATTTTCCTAAAAGTGGTTCACGCGTACTGTGGCCCATTTGACAGTTCAAGAAAACAATCTTAATGACTTACACTGAAATGTCAAAATGATTTTAAACAAGGTAAAAAACTCTTGCGTTCCTAATCCCTGAACATCTGATCTCCAAAACCATTCTCCACGGGGGAACTTAAATATGTGCACAGGCTTACAAAAGCTGCATGAAGCTCAGAGATGTTAAGGTCAGATGAGGGGCTGGAACCTGTGAAATTTCAGATGGTAAACAGGATTTAGGATCCCGTGTTTTTACTGAGACAACAAAAGTGGATATAATTAACACCCATTGTTAAACCTCATTAGTCTCCCAGGGTTTCAGTTATGCTTACAAAAATCAACCTACTGGAATAAATATGGCTAAAATGTTGGGGAGCCACTGTACAAAGAAAATGACATTTACTCTACAAAAAATACATTTTTTTTTCCCCCTGCTGTTCTGGAAAAATATGAGTACTATGTTTTTTATCACAAACTGCTTTGAAAAGTACTCAGAGGTTCAGGCTCTGAACTACTCCACACAATTTTCAAAGGAGATGGGTATCCAACAGTAAGCCAGACTTNTTTTTTTTTCAATAGTAGCATACTACAACTTCTGTGGTGAAATACCTGCTTTGAGAAAGCCTCCAGGAACTCAACCTGCTCTCCTGCACCCTGCAGAGTTCAAGGATGAGGAACCTCCTCAGGAGCCTCCCAGATGCTGCTGAGCAAAAGCCCCAGGGCCGTTGCTTTTCATAGCTGCTGGTCAATGGTACCTTCCTCCACAGGCAGTGTCTGCCGTTGGGCTGGAACTGCTGTCGCCTCTCAGAGCCAAGTGGGCTTTTTTCTTCATAAAACGTGATTGCCCTCAGCTTCTGCCGAGCTCTAGCTTGCTCTTGTGCAAAGCAGAGCCTTTGGTCCCCGCGAGAATGTCAGCGCTAATGGGAGGCTTCTTGTCTGTGGCACGGGAGTAACCAAGATCCTCCTGAGTTTGTAAACATAACCTCGTAATTTTCCACTTTATTTAGTAACATGCATATGTGACATGCACACATGACTCTACATTAAAACACAAACTTAGGAATGGGCATAGCTTCCCTGGTTTTGGTGAGGTGTGCCTTGCGGTATTGGCAATTGTGACGAAGGTGGTGGGGAGACTTGGATAAACTGGGAGACTTTTACAAACAGGTGTTGCTTGCAAGAAGTAAGAGGGTCAGAAATGTGAACCTTTGGAAATGTATTCAGTCTAGTTAGCATGAATTAACCTCATCTTTGCTTCCATAGTTGGTGTAACATTAAAATACAACGGGTCCCGTTGACTCTTTTGGCAGAAAGGAGATACAGCAGTGTGGGGATGTGCACGTAAAAGGTGGCTTTTCATTAGTTTTTGGATACCGAAGGTTTCAGACACCGCTTAGTATCAGGCAGCACTTCAAAGACACTTCTCTCCCAGGGGAATAAAGGTAATGCGGCTACACTGAGATAAGGCCAGTAAATGATTTTAGTTCCTAGGAAGTCTGAGGATTCAGGGAGGATGGGTGAGGCTCAATCCAGGAGTCACAGCCACAGAAAAAAAAACACTAAAAGAGGCAACCCTTTTGCATTTGCCTGAAGCCAGAAAGGGAAATAAATAAAAGACATCAGGAACTTGTTATTCTCTTGGAGAAAGCAAATAAAAAGTATTGCATATAGAGAAGTAGTAGATGTTTATCTTTACTTACTTTACTAAGTATCTTAACATGAAATTCTTACGAGCTGGAGAAAAAAATGGTCTTGATCACACTTCTATAAAGCAGGTACAGAGACAATGGGAAATCTGCACCCAGTCTGGAAACCAGTCCGTTCCCAATAGGGAGAGGACAGCCCGCCTCGGGTGCAGAAGTCTTCCTGTGATTTGGTATTATTCAGCCCTTCTGTTAATGACTTGGATGACGGAACAAAAAGTAAACTGATTAAATTCACAGCTGACACCAAGCTGGAAGGGCTGTAAATACACTGTGGGGAAGGATTAGAATTCAAAACATTCGTGACAAGCTCGAGAAACAATAAAGGGTGGGGGAAATAAAAAAAAAAAAGAAGGTAACTCAATTAAGACCAAGGTAAAATCCCATACTTGACAGGAATAGCCAACTAAAGAAATACAAAATGAAACAATTGCATGGACAGCAGTTCTGCAGGAAAGGATCAGGCAAAGATCACATTATGACACAGAGAGTAATATAGCCTGCAAGACAAGTGCAGTAGTAGTCTCTGCTGGTTGGCTGACATGCCGCGATGTTTGTGCACTTCTCTTCCAGAAAGAGGTGCACAATCCACAGCAAAAGGCGATCTCCTCAACGTAGGAGCCTACAAAATTTAGGAGAAAAGCTTACAAGAATTGGGACTATCTATGACTGCTTAGCTGAAGGCGGGAAGGGCCACTGCTACAGAGTTGAACTCTCAAGTTTGCACGAGGCTGTTGGAAAGAAGTGACTTATCTGTGCCCTGTAGTGGATACAACCAAAACAACGGGTCTAATCTGCAGCGAGAACCAGGCTAGAGAGCAGAAAAACCTGTAAGAGAAAGGATAGTCAAGGTACAGGTGATGGTAGATTGTTCATCAGTGATGAGTTTTAAGAACAGGACAGACAAGTTTCAGTCATGATTTACATTGGTACGGTTGGGTACTGTGTCTCTACGTCCCTTTCAGACGGATGCAAATTGCACAGATACAAAACACGGGGCTGTGAGTGAACACCCCACCACTTTCCTAGCATTTTTTAAAACAACTTGTATTTCTTTGCAGAGTTTGTTTTCCTCCTACTCTTTAACTGCACTGGGTATCCATGAAGGTCCACAGCCTTTCAAATACATCTTGGAGGTTATTTAAAGACAACACTAGGTTATGTTTTGTTGAAATAAAGCAAAGTGTATCTGTATTGCAGTATGTAGATCAGAAGAGTTTAAACTCTCTTATTTGAAATACTGTCTGCTGCTTACATGAAACTGGACCCAACCTTTACATACAAACATAACGGGAGTGAAACTTAAATGTGTGAAGAAGGATCAGGCCCGTTTTGGGACTCTCAAACTTTTTGCCTGCAGCAGTACCTGCAATTCCTCCTTTCCTGCCTGCTTCCATCCCCGCTTCTTGCAGTGGCTCTTACCTGCCCTCTCACACCTTGCCCACATGCTCCCGAGGGGAGGGACGAGCCTGGGCCAGGGTCGGGCTTCTTCCTGTAGGAAGGGACTGAGCTTCCCTGTTTAGTCCTGGAAAGTCCTGCTGCCTCCTGCTTGAATAGGAGGCCTCAAGTCTACTGCTCCTGAGAAGCCCCCGGCAGCTGTCCGTACCCACAAACCCATCTCCTGCCCCAGCAGTGACAACAGAAGCATCGCTGCGTACACAGGCAGGAGGCACGGATTAACCCGTTATCAATGGTTGTGTCTCTTTAGTACACTAGAAGGACAGAAACATCTCAAAATCACACTCAGTTCATCCGTGATGATCATCAGGCTTCTGAGACAGCCACTATTAAGTGTCGTAAAAAGAGAGATTGTTTTGTATTTAGTTATTTGCACATAACCGCTGCTCATATATCTGACCTACCGGCGCAACCTCCCTGCAGCTCCTGAGCTTTGACTTGAAGCTACACACACAGTGCTGAAGTTGAGCAAATATGCACAATATGTGCAATGTGCACTTTGAAATAAAAAAAAAAATCAAGATATTTCCATTTATGGCCATTGGACACTGAACTTGAGGAAAGTCTTGTGTTTATTTCTTGTCTCCTCTCAAACAGAAAACCCCTTTTCAGATTAGTGCTACACGGCAGAAAGGATAAAAAATTAATAAAGGATCAGGGAATTAATGCAAACACAAATAATAACTTAAATTTTCTGGGTTCCATCCCTACTTTTTACATTACATTTTTATATTTCATATCCACATGTGAAGATGAAATCCTGTTAAATTAGGTTGACAGACCTAGAATGAGTTTCTGAATGCAGCTTTTTCAAAAAGCTTACTTACAGTTCATCTCTCCCTCGCTCTGATAAAATGATTTCTTCTCAAGCTATTAAAGAGGAAGAATTTCAAGAATTTTTCAAATTGGCTGATGGTAGAGTAGTTTGACAGTTGCATGATCTTCTATTTTCAAGAGAAATCGTTCCCCGGAGAGAACAGTGTTGTTTCCCTTTTGTACATTTATTCAACTTGATTTTTTATGGGTAGTGCCCTGAAAAGTTGGAAATGCACATAGCTCTTCTGCAAGAATATTATAAATGGATGCTTATCTCAGGCACTAAATATCTTTATTTCTTTAAATAGAAACACCAAGACAAAGAAGAGGAATAAACAGGAAGAGTAAGCCTAGACCAGTGACAGATTTTCTGTTTGCTACTGCAAGATTTTTCATTTTTTTTCTTTTTCTCCTCATAGCAGTTGCAAACGAGTTCCTCCGCTGTGATTTCTGCGGGACGAGGTGGTGTTGCAGTCCAGCGCCAGCCCTGTGCTCACCTCGCAGGCTAAACCCGCTCAGGCCAGGACGCCCCTCTCTCCTGAGCACTCCGGAACTCCACTAGATGTGTACAGGCTGCGCTGGACAACACGACAGGCAGTAAATCCCCAAAGTCATTGCACCCTCACAGGCACCCTGACAGCATTTCTGCTTTCTAAATCCTGCCTGACTCGGCAGCACTGCTTATAGCTCTTACAGATAAAAGCCAGCGCTGCAGGCTTGACCCGCTGACCCACCGGCAGGTACCGGGACACGCCAGACATCAGGCGATGCTGCTGCTGCGCTTGCAGGCAATTGCTGCGCAGAGCCCGTACGGTACCGTGCCAAACCCAACACGAGGAAGTTTTGGTGCCCTGCGGTCTCTACACAGCAAGCAGGTAACTCCCACTCACCGACAAATGCTGGATGCCCCTGCTGCTGCCTGACGACCCACCACTGGAGGACCTGGCTCCCAGGCTGGGACCACGACTCAGAAATGGCAGAAAGTGGCCTGAACTCAAGGAGCAGATGAGGTTCCCAAAGATCTTGACTGCTTCCCTCAGGCTACAAACATCCCCATTCTTTTAGTGGCTCTAGCCTCAGCCAAACGCGGAGAAAAGCAGTCAGCTCCATCACCCGCTGCAGAAGATGTAAAACGTGCACTCTCTGGATGTCATTTTTATGGAGAATCACTCTACCATGAAATCACTGAGAGCAGATCCAGCTGCTGGAGACACAAAACAAGGCTGCTACTGCTTGCTACAAAAGGATGCTCTCCTATGCAGCGTTTCTTCACCACGTTTAACTCTACGCTGGACAAATCAAATGGTGTTAAACTGAACATCGGGGTGATGCAACGCACTAATACCACCACAAAACAAACCCACCAACCAACCAACACTGAAGGTCATAGCATGGATTGAGAATTTGTGAGCAGAGCCGCCTATAAAGTCCAACGTAAAGCTATCAGTAAAGCCAAGTCTGTTTTTTCTATGTGGTCTAGAGAGCCTTGCAGAAGCTGTTTTGACGACTCTGTCTTATATAGCCCAGGAAACTCTAGGACGTTGCATGAAATTCAGGATATCATAGGTCTTGTACAATTGGGCCAAAAGCAGAGGTCTGTTTTTTAAACAGGGATTGTAACACAAGTACAAGTGCGTGGTCGGGTCGCTGTGGGCTTTCCTCCCATTAACCGCAGTCTGCTTTAAAGGCCATCAGCCCATTATTCGTCTCCTCTTTTTAACCAGAAAGCTAAAACATAGGCAGTAGGTAACAATAGACTTTAATGATACACCTGGTTAGTACTTAGCGACCATCTTTCACACCCAGACTGAATGCCAAATCACCCTGGCAATTGCATTTCTTGTAGTTATCAGCCCTTCTCCTTTTTAAAATACATCTTTCTGACAGCAGCCCACAGCTAGTATTTCCTTTTCATTCTCTGAAGTGCAGAGCACTACAAATACATCATTTAGCTTTGCTGCAGTCCTTCCTGTCCCTTTGATCATCTCCTTTACACCCTTCTGCGTTTCTGCTTCGTTCCCGCATGTGCAGTACATCAAAAAAGAGCTTTGCAGCAAACACCTTGGGCTTTCCAGGGTGGGTTTTTTCAGGGACAGAACCCCAGCCGGTGCAAAACAGCACATATGCCACTGAAGTCAGCAGCATTATTGTATTTAAACCAGCTAAAATTCTGACCCCAGTTCCTATTTCAAAATGCCATATAATTCAACTAAAGCTTTAAAATTCTTTTCTTGGAGTGCTGACTGCTGGCTTGGAAGTTTCCTTGCAGAAGTGTTAACCTCAGTTGCAGTCCGTTACTTTGTGACTCAAGGAGTAACCCATGAACGATGATCCTTTCTTCCTTCCATTCATCCTGTCCCCTTAAAAAATGGTTTATGATGCTAAGAAATAGTTTTTCTAATAGTACCTACACCGGGCAGCTGTTTCTTGCATTTTGCAAACTTAAACCGTCCCCCTTTGCGTTTGGCTAGCTGTTAGCTGAAGATTTTTTTGCATGTATATATAAAACCTGATTATAAAACGTTTTACTTCTTTCAATTGCTTTTTAACCAAGCGATTTCATAGTATTACCATGTCACAAGTATGGATTTCCCCAGCTCAGAGACAGCCAGTGAATGAACTTGGGGAAAGGCTGCAAAGGAGGGAGCGTTAGGCTTGGGGTGACGGGCGATCCTGGCTCTCGCTCTTAGAGTTCAGCTTCCACTGAACACTGAGTGGTTCCCATGAGCACAGTAACCTGAACAACTCACAAATACCCTGAAGAAAAGAAATACTAGTTGTCCTATTTCATAGATTAGGAGCTGAAGCCCAGGGCTAAAGTAACACCTTCAATACCCCAAGCAGAAGTTAGGTCTGTATTTCCAGTCCCTGGCTAATGATCTACGTATCGGACACCCCTTTAACTCTACTCTCCCTCATACAGAAAGAAAAAAAAAACAGATCTCTGGTAACTGAGTATCTCAGATTTGATGTAGAATATGACAGCAGTAAGACTGACACACACAGTTTTACCATTCCAGAAGCCGACAGCCACATTCCTTACCCAGCTGGCAGTAGACATGAACGGGGAAAAAGGATTTTCTTTGCAATTTTCTTGCGTTGAGAATTGTTCCTGAGTAATAAGAGCTACTCCCCTCTCTCCACAGACATCTCAGCCTGTTAAATTGCTCTTGTGAAGGCTGAATCCACATTTCAGCTACGACAGTGGGAAGCGCTGCAGGCAGGGCAATGCCCCCAAGAGGAGAGCATTTCTCAGTTCACGGGATGATGAAACACATGTGAACTCTCCGTGCTCCAGACAGCTTCTGGGAAACAATTTCTCCGTGCCTCAGTCTGATGTTGCAGTGCCTCAGTACTGCTTACTTCCCTCTCTGGAAAGAAATCACCGCTGTCTCAAAAAAAAGGAAGAAAGAAATTACTTCAGTGGAGCAGATAAGTTGGCAAGTAAAGCCGCGGACAGTAGCTCTAAGACTATAGAAAAGCATCGCTGAAATGTACCTCAACATCCGACGGTTTGAATTGTGCCCTTCAGGTTTTAAAACCAGAGAAACTTTGGTATCTGTCCATGTTTATGTTGCTCAAGCACCACTTTCAATTTTGGCTAATAAAGAAATAAAAATGCAAACCAGCTCCGTGACAACCAGGACATAAGTGAGCGAACTGCCCAGCTGTGCCTTAATAAAGCTCCTTCCTTTCCCCTCACTGCGTGTTGAAGGTCGCTTGTTTTAGATAAGCACATTAAGTCATCAAAAGGAAGATTAATTTAAAAGCTTGTTAACTTTTTTCCCCCTTTTTTCAGAATGTCTGTGAGGGCCGAGAGCCAGACTAATAAACTAACCAAGAAAGGACAAAGTGTTCACCCTGCCCAAAATGAAAATGCCTAAAACTTTTTCCCCCTCCCTCCCTCCCTCCCTCCCACGGTTCTCCCAGTGACGCCTCCCCTGAGCCAGCGTTACCTAACTTTTACACAAACACGCAGTTCCCATAAGCATCAACTTCAAACAGCTCTGGCTTTCTGTCTGACCACATCTCGTTTTAGGGGAGCAGAGGCAAAGGGCTACTGCTGAGGGCTTCGCCAGCAGCTCTGCAAGGTAACCAACTTGTTGGATTTTTACTTTTCATTTGTAATGCCTAACTAGTAGTTAAGTAGATGGACGAAAAAAAGCCTCCTGGCAAACCATCCTGCTGGAATTTGCAGTAGGAGGAAAGTCTCAAAACAAACTCAAAAACAGATTAAATAACTCTTTGGCTTACTTGCTTCCTGCAGGGGAAAAGAGGCAGTTTTTAAGACGAAGATCTAGTGTGAAACGTTAAGATCACTAGCATTTCTTTTAGTCATGGGTGTCGGTTGTATGTGTTTAAACATGCGTATGCATTCCAATTTAGTTTCAGTTCATCACATTAGACAGATTTAGAAAGCAGCGGTCTACAGGGACCACGCTCCGGCTGTTTTGCTCAGCCCCGCCACGGGCTGCGTGCCTTTCTCTCCAGTCATACTGCTGCAAAAAGCCCCTTCATTCTTTGTAGCTTCTTCTACCTTTTGCAGGCTCTGAATTACCAAGATGCTTCTGCTTCTTTCTCTGGTCAGTGGGCTTGCCCTGTCTGCCTCTGGTGTCGTGGCAGACAAGGAAACCGATCCAAGCCCAGAGTCAGTTCATGACACACAGAAAAAAGTGAATGACCTCTGGCAGAATTTGCTCTATCCGGTAACGCCTGGTAATGGGACTGATGGGATGATTTACGCCACTTGTGAAATGAAGCCCAGCTCCAAAATAGATGCTGACAAGCCACAAGTGAGTGGACAAGTCTTATTCCGACAGTATTACTCATACGGAAGATTAGAAGCCATTTTTTACTTGGATGGGTTTCCGCTGGATAATAATCAGTCTGGTAGAGCTATACACATCCACGAGCATGGGGATCTCAGCAATGGCTGCGATGCTACAGGAGGACACTATAACCCTTTCAGCGTGAATCACCCCCGGCACCCAGGGGATTTTGGCAACTTTTTTCCTAAAGAAGGCAAAATCAGAAAATACAAAACAAATCTCTTTGCCACTATGTTTGGTCCATATTCCATCATGGGCAGATCTGTTGTGATCCACGAGCAGGAAGATGACATGGGCAAGGGCAACAATAAGGCCAGTTTGGAAAATGGAAATGCTGGGAAACGCCTGGCTTGCTGCGTGATTGGGATATGCAACAAGAACTTGTGGGAGGAGAAACTGTCTGAGGTGACAGACAAGAAGAAAAGAGGGCTCAAACGAACATAGAACCAGGCTTAAGTGAAGAGCAACAAGCCGGCTACAGCCTGGGCAGCACAAAGCACCTTTGGGCTGTGCCACTGGCCGCTAAGATACATGGCTAAAGGATTCCCGTTTCCATTTGCTTGCTCCTCTAAGAAATGCGTATCACTTTGTAGAGCCTCCTTTCTGTAAGCCCATCAATAAAACCAGCATCAACTCAACATTGTCGTGTATTTTCTTGAAGAGAAAAGATTCCCTTTTATGCAATGTGGGACTTGAATGCATGTAAGTAAGAGCGCTAACGAATACGGCTGACAGTCTGTGAAGAGTCTGTGTGCTGTAAAGGGCTCTTAAGGGATCGTAAGTCAGATACCAAAGAAAATAAATAGTGAACATGAATAAGTAAGAAACTGCCTCTCTTTAGACACTATCCTATATTTAGCTGCAGATCTGAAGGGTAAACTGATCTCTATGCTTTCAACAGTGTTGTGTTGTGAGACCTGGATAATGCACTTCCCCTAAAAATAAGGGAAAGTACAGACATTTCTGTTTTAAGCTTTAGATCCTGTATGTTATTCTACTTGTATTTTCAGGTTTTATTCTCAAATATATATAACTATTTTAAATTGTCCACATTACTATAGCTGTCATACTGTTTACATCTGAAAGTAGACTTAAAAGAAATATTCCAGTTTACCATCACTCCCCAGCAAAAATTCGCTAAAGCCTCTAAGTGTGTACCTGTTAGTAACAAAAGTTTTAATGCCGCTTAGACAATGATGATAAAGTTAGCAGATCAGAGAGAAATATTATTTTCAAAGCCAAACAATACTGAGTGTGTTTCTTCATACAAAAACGTAGGAAGTTAATCAGTCAATTTAGACTGGGAGAAGTGACAGTGAAAAGATTTAAGTCATATAATTTTCAGACTTAAAACTCTCACTCAATAAAGCTTTACTTTTTTAATTTAACACAACTCACTGAAAATACGAAAACACTGCCTCACAACTGTCATTCATCTGATACTGAGAAAAGGAAACAAGCAGGTAGAACAAGCATATCAGGAAATGTTTTTATTAAAGATGACAAAATGTATTAATATAGTTGAACCATGTTGTGCAGTTAACCCAGGCAGCAACAAAAAGAGGTTTGCAAATAAATTAAACTGCATAATTTACAAAGGAAATCTACAAAACAAAAGCTGGTAAACAAAATCCTATCTTTCAGAAATGTAGCAGACTTTCAACTTAATCTCAGTTAAGATTTTGAAATACATTCCTGAGCTCATACAGATTAAAGAAATTTCACTGTCTTTATTGTACAAATTTCCATACGCTTAAAAATAGTCTCACTTAGAAAAGAAGCAGCATTCTAAAAGATGCTTCTTAATCTGTCATTTTCACACAATTATTTTACAAATTCGGAATGTTGTTTTTCAAATAACCACAACAATGTACTTTCAAATGAAATCCTCCTCACAGATACGATGATGCAAGAATTCACTTTTAGGTGAGAAAACCTCCTTAAAATCAGTTTGCACAATGCATCTTCTCCATACCCCTGCTACAACATTCCCTTCCCAGTTTGCTTCCCCAAAGCCCACCACCAAAAAGGCTTGTATGTCTGGATGTGATTTTTGCATTTCTNTTACTGGGGGGAAAAAAAAAAAAATCATCATTCTAATAGCATAACAGTATCAATTAAAACAATATCCAAGGCAGATACTAACAAGAATATTCGATGAGTTACCACATAGTGCAGCGAAGATGTCTTACTTTCACAAGTGTCCTGGCTTGGAAGTCTTGTGTTCCTGGGAGAAGGCTAAAAACGTAGCTAGAATACACACTGCCTAGAGCAGTAAGGAGAGGGACAGTATTGCAGCAGTGATAAAAATGGGGTTTCCAGAGATCTAGATATCTCACTGGAATTTAATGATTGCGAAGATATAAAAATGGTATCTAAGAGGGAGAATGATAATAGCCAAGGTGTCCTACTTGTTGGGTCATACATCATGATGTTCTCACAGAAAAAACATACGAAAAAGAATCAACGAATGAGGCACTAAAAAAAAGCTGTTGGTCCAGCATTGCTTCTACCTGCTCGATTTTTTGCACCAAGCTCTTCATTAATTAATAGCATTAACTGGCTGTTAAGGGACCAGGAGCAAATGCCAACTCACACAACTGTGGGTCAGGAAAGACACAGCACAGGGTAACAATATAATGCCCTGAACATTTCAGAGCTCAGCTATGTGAAACCTTGACCTTATTCACTTGCCTCAGTTCTGACTGCATTGATATTTAGCTCTGCACAGGATTAGTCTGTGAAAGATGGAAAAGAATACATCTTGAATAAAATGCTACTTCATGTGACATTCAAGCATTTAAGGAAAAAATCCTGCCACGTTCTCCCAGAGATTTCAGTTTCTGCAGCTATTTCTCTTCTGACTTGTCAGTACTGTCATAGAAACGAGTCAATAATGCAGTCAGTTACAATTAATGGGAACAGCATAACTATCTTTCAAATACTTAAACCCTTTTTGTTTTTTTCAGGTGATGAGGAACTTAAATGGTGATCAGGATAATGAAAGAAAAACTTTTTACTGCTTCCTGTTCCTAACACACCTCAATATACAGGTGTTTTTTGTTCCTAAGGGCTGCTGCTAAATATCGGTGAAATGCTGCCATGTCAAATTACCTTTAAAGAGAAAGGAAACGTATTTGAGGAGCACTGTGAGTATGGCTTTACTGCCTGTGGACAGACACTGAAAGGGTTACATGAATGCACCTGCTAGGGAAAACACACGAGAACAGAGACAAGCCACATTTTTCACCTTCCCACTATCATTCCTTATACTTATATGTAATCATTTACATACAGCCTTTCTTCTGCTGAATACAAACTGTTCATGGACTCTGACACCTTGATTATGGCAGCACCTGCTTGCTCATCTTCCACATACAGAAGAGTTTGTCAGTATTGCTAATATAAACTGTTCATTCAGTAGCTGACAAGTGGGCTGTAAAAATTTGCAGCTGGCAGTTATTTGTCAAAGAAGGACTCAATCTGGGAGGGATTTTCCTTTTTATTAGTAGTATTTTATTAAATTTGGTTTAATTCTCTCTGATTGGTTTCAAGTTCTAGGAGTGAGAAATGAACATTTACAGACAATTAGGTCCCAAGCCAGCAGAAAAATTGCCTTGACGGCTGCTGGCCCATAGAAGCTCCACAGCTGCAGAGACTATTCCTTATGCTACAAACAGGAGAGGAAGGACGTGCCTCCCCGTCTACAACAGCTGCTAACTTCAACGTTAAGTATTCCCTTGTTGCTGCCTTCCTAGGAGCAGAGTGGCACAGCTCCAGCATCAGGAGCGAGCTAGGGAATGACACAGCAGCCTCCCTTTCCCCCGTTATTATAGGAATGCTTTCCTATGACTAAATATCAACAAGGGACGAAGTTTAAGAAAGCAGCAACAATGCAAATAAACCTACCACACCACAGACTGGTGAAATGAGGAGGAAAGGAAGAGTTATCCTTATTTCCAAAACATGAGAAAACAAAAAAGACAGATTCCTTTAAAAAGCAGGGCACAGATGGAGTAGGCTGAAATCTATCACCCGTTACTCAGCCTGAGGGCTGTTCCAGCTCCTGTAGGTTGAGGAATGCAATTCCAGTAACAGAAAGCCAAGCAGGTGGACTGGGCATCACTGGTTCTCCTCTTGCTGTTCTCCTTTAGAACAGCATTGCTGCTTCTCACAGAAAGGCTTCTGGCTTCTCTGACGATGTTTCCTTCAGAGCTTTGTTAAATTGGGTTCTCAGTATCTGGTGAAATAACTCCCTATATTTTCATGAGATGAGCTAGGAGAGGAAAGAAAAAATTTCATACAGTTGAGAAGATATAAAGGTTTGAAATGAGAGAACTATAAACATGCAGGGATGGTTTTCAGAAACTTCCTATAAGGGAAGAGTGATTTCATTCTAAGGATGTACTCAAAGGCACTGTATGTAAAGAGAAGTAGAATGCAGTCTGAAAAACATGCAAAAGCTTGCAACTTTAGGATGCTTCTCAATTTATCACTCCAAATTTTTTTATCCTTGGAGGACACTTCTAACCATTAAAATACAGTCCAGCATTGGACCATACACTTTACAGAGGCCTAGTGATAATATGATACATCATTACCACTAGTCTCTTTGCTACACTAATGTAAATTACATCAATCTATGGAGAAACTTCAAATCATTACAAAGAACCAACATGATTAAACCTCATCGGCTTCAAATTCTTTCCCTTAGGTAATTTATATTTTTGGTACACCATAGCCCAAAACTAACAGAAAAACATCTTTATTAGACAAACATTAGCAGATCAATGTGAAAATCAACCCTATGGCACACTGTTTTACTGATCATATTTGCAGCAGCTCAGACACTGCAAAAGGATTACAGTGAGAAGCTCCAGGGCCTCGATTTCATACCTCAAGCCAAACTGTTATCCAAATATTCACAGTTTTTAGCAGACTCAGATGGTTTCTTGTCTTCAGATTCAGGGAGCTCCTCAAAGCTGTTATTTGTGTGTGCAGTTGTAACACTGAGCCCTCCATGCCTTCCAAGGTCCTCAGCATGCACCACATCCACGGTGCTGCTATTTTGATCCCCTCCTTCATTGGGAATTTCACAGTCGCTCTCTGAGGTTTTGTCATTGTCTTTCAGGGCCTCAACTTCAGCTGTTTGTTCGTTCTCTGAGTTTAAGGGATCTGTGGGGTCAGATGAGTCAGGGCTGGAAAGCGGGAACTCTCCCTCAGATGAACCATTAAACTCTGTTCCAACCACCATGTTCTGCTCCCCTGCAGAAGCGCCTGCTCTTTTCCCTTCCAGTTCTGCTACTGCCTGCTCTGTCAGTTTAATTATCTGACTTCCGAGCTTGTTTATTTCTTCTTCCTCGGAAGGTAGCTGGGGTAATGAAGGATAAAAATGTTTATTTTGGTTTCTGTTATTTAAGTTTGTTCCCTCTGGAGCCAGGGATGCACTTGCAACAGCACAAGTTTCATCACGTTCTCCCTTCTGTTCTGCTGAAAGAGAAATAGAACAACGAGATACTCTAGTCAGTCACAGGTATTTATTATACATCTGACCCGAAGACCATAATCACCAGTGCCAGGCCACAGAGATATTTACCTCAGTAAGGAATATCTAAGAGTGATTCTCTATCCCATCCCAGGCCCATTTCTTAGATGATAAGCAATCAACACTAAGTTTCTTACTGAGTACGGCCCTGTTTTGGAGCCTGTCTTTCCCTAACACCAATTCTACAAGAGTCATAGTTGATACCGAACTGTAGAACAGCAGGGTCAGGCAAACTTTTTCAAAAGTATATCAACTCTAAGCAAAGCACTCAGCTACAGAAATTTTTGGCACAGCTTAACATTAATCCCTACATCACTACCGCTTTCGGGGGTTAACACAAGGTCCGTTTATTTGAAGCTTTTCACGGGCTTTCATCCAATAATGAAGTTTTGTTATTGGTCCTGCAACACTTCTCCTAACATAAAAGATTATTCTAATTTGGGTAACAGCAAAAAACAAAGCAGCAGTGGAAGAATTTTAAATATACCATTATACCAAAAGGCAAACACTGAACAAAGTGTCAGAATAGAGAAAACAGCAATGTGTAAACAAACAGCTTTGTGAAAGAGAGAATTTGTCCTTATCTCAGTTGAGGACAAAAAGCCTCAGTGAAAATAAGCTTGCAAAGTCAAGTCAGAAAAATTAGGAAATGCCAGAAGTATGGCTGCATTGACAGCTTAAAACGACTCTTGTCATGCAGATGCATTACCTTTTAGTATATGAGCATTTAGTCTATTTCTCCCGCAGGAACCCCGCCTCATGCGATGCACAGAACACCCTGGCCGCAGGGAGGGCCCAGAGCTACACCATACAGGAGCCCACTGTCTCTATCAGACCCTCCTCATTTTTAATTCGGGAGCTGCCGAGTGAGTGAGACAAAGGTTGGCATGAAAGGAACAGATACTGTTACTACCATTAAGGAAGCTAGGAATGCTGCTGTGAGGAGCTGGAATTTAAGTCTGTGGAAAAGGCAGGGATAAATTAACTTTCAAGAGATGATCACTGACTGGATCTAATCCTCATTATCTGAGCACTCAGCTGGAAACCCAGGAGCTTGATTTGCAGTACTTGCTCTGCTCATGTTGTATATCTGAACACACATACTCAAAGTGCTCCAAAAAGCCAAAACGTACGGACCTCAAATTGGCACTCAAAATTAGCAGGGACTCTACCTTATTCTTTGCGTGCCTGTTTTCTCCCTCTACAGTGGGATAACACCATCCCATCACCTTGCTGCAATTTTCTGAAGCTAAACTGTTTCAAGCACTAGAACACCAGAAAAAAGTTCATAGAAAAACAGTACTTTTGTCTTCAGGGAATGCTGGAAATAGCACACAGGCAATACAGCAGGAACAATGCATTCAACAATGGAGAGGAAAAAAACCTGAATAGCTGTTCATTAGCAGCTGTGATGCTCAAGTACAATCTATCCCACGACACTATCCATCCTGTGCACTGGATAAAGTGAGATTTAGTGGCACAAGACAGTCTTTAATTCATATGATTGTACTATGTCATTGTGCATTTTCACACAGGAGCTGCACAGTATATCCTACAGACTGCTAGCATCCAGCTTAACCGAAACAATGATAATAAGTACAGACTAAATCGGGCCTTGGTAAGATCAGGGTAAGCAGATAGATTAGATAAAAAAAGCCAGAAAAAGCCCTCTGATTATCTGCAGATATAGCCAGAGCAACATTTGAAAATATAGAAAGTTCTGATAAAGAACATGTTAGTGCAAAAGCTAAAAATGTTTCCTGGACCAAACAGGCACCGAATATCAGTGGTACTATTCAAAGGACCAGAGCTGACTGACGTGACATCAGGCCCAGTACTTAAAATAAATGTAAGAATTTCATTGGTATTTGCTTATCAACTGTTTCCACTCAATTGATCATTCAACTAATAGGAAAATAAAAAGTGGTTTTGTTTTTATTTCTGGAATACTTTTAAACCAAGGGCATACTTGCTTGGTAAACAAAGGCAGATGAACACATTCCTATGTTCTTCCTAGCTGCCAAGCTCCCCCAGATTTTGGACGTACACTGTATAGATGAGAAATTGCAATATGCACCAAGCTCCTAAAACTCAACAGCAGACATTCATTCTCTATGCAGAGTGGCACAAAAGGTGACTCAGTGTATCACTCCCATATAGCTGCTGACTGGAGAGGAGCTGGGTGACTCCAAGCACAGGGACATGCCATGCAACTGTAAACACACTGCTTCCTTTTCAGGCTTCGAAGGGAAGATGGCAGCCCCAAACACCCTCCAGAAAAAGGATCTGGAGCAACGGAAGAAGTTATTGTTGCTCCATCTACTGCTAGAAGCTATGGTGTCCCCTGCACAGCTGGTAGTATACATGCGCTCCTGTACATCACTGAAAAGTTGGCCCAGTTTAAATTACTATACAGGTGGGTTTTGTCTGAGTTCTCACTGCAGGTTATCAGGTATACTGGAAAAAAACAAGCTATGCAGGCATAATAGTAATTTCTTAACCTACTCCAGTTTAATGGCAGGATTTCTGTGACTGATCTTGGCTCTGTTACAATTATGGGACAGGGAGGAGGAAAGAGGGCGATGACCTACTGGAAGTTGATTCTTCCCATGACTGCCACAGGCCTAATCCTTGTCTGCCTCCTCCTCTCCAAGACTGTTTTCTTCCACCCTTCTCTTCCCCACCTAGCTCTTTGCTCCTGCTGTGTACCCCTTTGTTTATCCAGTCCCTACACTCACTCTGCCCATTCCTCATCCATCTTTCAATCTTCTTTATCACACCTTACTTTCACTGTCAGCGTTTTGATTCCTCACTCCTGTGCTCTGAACTCTGCTCAGCCAGACACAAGTCCCCCTTCACTCAGACTTCTCTTGTCTCCCCATCTACTCTAGTCTTCCCATCACTCATAAGTCCTGATCTCAGCCTTCTTTTCCTCTCTGCTCCAGGTTTTCTTCCCTGTAGGTTTACATTATCTTGAAGGAATGGTGCATGCAGAGTTTTACAGCATTGGTGACACAAAGCAAGCTCAACAGAATCATTGGTTTGTTTTCTGTTGTTTTTAGCAGATGAGATTTCAAAGTGAATGGTTTAGAATGGGGTGGAAACTCCAGCCTGTTTTCTCCAGGTGGAAACGTTTTCCCCAGATTTCAAATTCCTTTCAATTACAGATATACTAAATACTTGCATGTTAAAAAAACAAACAAACAAAAAACCAACTACCAATACCTGACAAATTAAAAAAAAAACCCACAATCAAAAAACCCCAGAAACACATGGTCATCAGAATTTAACAAAAAAAAGTGAATTGGCTGACGTTAAAAAAAACAGCTGAAGTGGAAAACACAGCATGGAAAACTTCAGCTCAGAGCTAAAGTTTGGCAGTGTTACAAAGTAACAGAAACAGGGTCTGATGAGATCTGACAGGCAGCTTTAATCAAAACTGTAATACCAACCTCACCTCGGATAAATATGTAAAGAAAAGAGCATAATGCCACCAAGTAAATACTTTCAGTAACTTCAGATTTAATTAAAAAAAAATCAATGATTAAGCAGGCAAAAAATTAATATTTATGAGTTATTATTACTCACCAGACAACTATTCACTATACTTTCACTGCTTATTTTTAGCAAAAATATCAGCTGATCAAGATTATAAAAAACGATCAGTCTGGCTGTCGAGTTTTATCAGATGATGACATGGATAATAAAGTCAAAATTAAGCCACAATCTATTTAGTTTCAGGACTAACGAATAAATTGTTTATGATGCTTCATGGTTAGCTGAGTAAGATCTGGGCATACCAAAATGTTATGCCCATTAAAGGGCTTATCCAAATACCGACAGGCAAGCATAATAATCCATCTCCCATCCATTATGAAAAACTAAGGGGGAAAAAAAAAAAAAAAAATCAAGGTTATCAGTAAAATACTATCTTTTGCTACTGTCAAATAAAGTTAAGCTTGACTTTTGGATGCATGCTAAAGCTTGCTACTGGGGAAGGATTTTTAACAAAACACATGCAAGACTAAAAAAAAAAAGCAGCCAATTTCTCTGGGAAAACGAGTCGGGTATTTCTATTTACCAGGTGCAATCAGGAAGCCTTTCATCTAGATATCAGCTATAATGCAGGAAAGTGCTAAGCCAGTTCCACGGACTGCTTTCCTACTGTGCATTTTAACTGAGGGAAAAAGAGCAGGAGGCAGTTAACTGTAACATAGATGGCATGAATAACTTCTAACAGTATCAAGTTATCTAGCAGGAAAATTCTTTGAGGTGCAAGACCTGATCCCTAGCCCTGTGCAATCTATTCAACAGTCATTTTTCAGTCGTTTCTTTGCTATTTGTACTGGGACCATCTATCCATTTTACTTGCGGATGATTTATTCAATCTCTGTGACCACTGAAACTTTGCCTTCTGCTATCCCAGCATGAAAATTTATTGCTTTTTATTTGGAAAGAAATGAGTGCTCAGCTCTCATCATGTTCCTTACGTTCCAGGTGCTCACCTTGTACTTCAGTTTTCTGTGGCTTATCAGTAAACGCTAACAACGGTGACCTGGACCGCTGTATAACAGGCAAGGTTGGGTCACTGAATGTTATGGTATCCTTTCCACCTGAAACAACCAAAGTGTTAGAACCATTAATTCACCAGTTACATCCATTGTGCACTCATGATATTCAAACATATCCTACATTTTTTTTTGCAATGTTATTGAAAAGCACAGGAAGAGGAAAAGCATCTCAAATGATCCTTCTACAGCACGGAAGAAATACTCCATACTGAAGCTGGAATATGCAAGTCAAATACAGAAAAGGCATATGTTTTTACCCGCAGTACTGAGTAAAGGACAGATTTTGAAAGGAGACCAGGTGCCGTGTGCAGCAAATTGTATTAGCAATTAGCATTCAATTCAGAATATTAATAATCAGATCATACCAAAAATTTTACGAAGAGTAATGGATCATTTGCATGCTATTACCAGCAAGTGTTCAGCACTGACTCTTTACTCTCTACTACTCTGCCTAAGTGATGAACCTGCTCCTATCACACATGTACTTTTACACTACAGACCCACAGGCATATTATCCTACAATGCTGCCTTAAAAAAAAAAATATTCAAAGCTTCACATAACTGAGAACTGAGGGAGAAAACAAGTATACATTGCTGAGGAACAGGAGGGATTTTAATCTGAAAGCTCCAAAACCATTTCTGAGCATTTTGGTTTTAAGCCAAATGGAAAAGGGCAATTTTCCAGCTCTTTTGCAGACAAAATAGCACAAGAAACTCTTCAGCTAGGACTCTGCTGTAGATGCCTAGTCTTTACATATTTTAGCAATACAGAAAGCAACACCTGCAGATCCTTTAGGAAGTCCTCCACCATACAGGATACTTATGTTTTTAGTGACTGACACTACCTTAAACCTAGAGGGGAAATGGCAGGAAATGTGCAAGATCAGCTAAGCGTGGTGTTTGCGTGGCCTCCAGAACAACTGCCAACCCGTAAGTAATGGCCGGGGAGGCGACAAGCTACTGCTCTATTTATCTCCATAAGCACGGACATTTATGTAACAACCACTTCTCCCCTGTAAATCTGTTTGCACGTTTCACCTTAAGGCAACATCCTAAATCTAATCACCCATCCAAGACAAAGACTTTCAAAAGAGCACCAGGTCAGGAGATACCCAGAATAAATCCAGCTCTGAGAAAGTTCTGGTACCTACTAAGAGATAACGAAAGTCAAGCTGTTCCCATGGAGTCTAACTGGACTATCCCAAACCCTAACTACTTTTGAAAGTAGTGGCTGTAAATTCCTTGATTCTGAAGGTATTAATGACATTTTTATATCCTTAACATGTTGGGGTATATACTGCAGCAATATGAATGCAATTAATGCTTTTGAAACATGGATTTGTCAAGCTTTGCTCCCCCTGTCAAGTATGCATCATAATTCTGCCTTCACCATAGCAAGTAATAAAAAAATAATACTAACAGCAAAGTGGAGAACTCATCTACTTTAAGGCAAAATTAATTAAAACAAAAAAAAGAAAAGGCAAAACAAATCCGGTGGCTATTTCAAAATGCAAAAGCCCCCTGGAAGAATGCACTTTCCTATAACAGCGAAGGAATTTTGTGTTCGAAAAAGAACTAAATCGTACAGGGAACTAGTGGTATAAGAACATCCAATAAATATTTATACACAGTCAAAAGTAGCCACTCATTCAAAAAGATACAAACCAACCTAACAGAGGAAGTAAAATTCAAAAAGATGATGAATAAAGAATTGGGGGGGGCTTTAACAGGAAAATAGAAAGCAGACTCTTTTTCTTTTTTTTTTTTTTTTTAATAAAAAAGTAAAGCTTGAGCTAAAATCCCTGAAGACTGCAAGACAAGCTTCAAAAAGGAACTTCTTGACTTCCAGCCAGCATTTACACAGTAAACACATTCACTTTCACATTTTTCTCTGAAAACCAACTTGGTTACAGAAAATAGAGCTAAGCTTGGTATCCATACATCTAAGCAACAGATGTGGCCCACAGAGTCCGATGCATATTTATTTATTAACAGTGAGTCACATCCATTCATGAAGGAGGGACATGGGGGTATTGCTGTGCTATAGTCTGTGAATCATGATCTATAGTTGGATTACACACATGGAATTTCAATCAGCTGGTGTGTAAGCTCAGTTTTGTAACTTACTTGTTCTTGTAATGAATTTTTCAAGGAGTTTAGAGAAAAGTATAAGGATCTCAAAGTAAGCAGACAAATAAGTTTTCAATAGTAATAAATACTTCATTTTCTTCTCCAGGGCTGGGCATCCTCTTATAACCTTTGCTGCACCCTACCCCACTGTACCTGGCTATACCCACAGCAGCTGCTGAGCCCAGGAATTTTACCTCGCCTCTGCTCTATGCTGATTACTGCAGAGCAAGAGGCAGTGCTGAAACTTTCTTATCATCCCAGACAGAAAAAGGCTGAGTCATGGCCAGTTCTTTTCTTAGGCTTTTTTTTTTTTCAGTGGAAGTCTGGAAATGGCAGATTTTAAAAATATACAGAATTACTTATCTGAGTATCTAGTGACATCAAATTGTGAGAGGAATAAGGTGGTGTCTACTATGTACTAGTACTGAATACACTTAACGTATTACGCACACATATTTGAACCACAATGTACCCAAGACAAAGCAAAGAATTCAATGCTTCTGCAAACATCACATTCTCTGCTTCCTTCTCAAGGCAAGTGGGCTCATAAAAAGAAAATCAGAGCCAAATCTATGCCCAAGCTTGCTTTCTTTTCAGCAATGAACCTCGCAAGAGATTCACTTTAATTAAAGCCCATTTTCCAAGCAGGGGAAGCTAAAGCCTGTGGTAGGCAGAACTTCTACAGAAAATGAACTACGCTACCAGTTTCACCATTTCAAAAGTTAAATACGCACTTCCTCTTGATTTAGCTTTCCTATAGTTCATTCATGCATTGCTCAAAAAGCAGATGACAAATATGTCACCTAACAAAAAAATCAGAAGCGGTCAAACTCTTTCTTCAGTAGGATTATGTTTATTAACATCATTTATTAACACCATTTGGAAGATATTGATATCATAGTGACAGCAGATGTTATAAATGTTATATGAACAATGATACCCACGTAGGAACATGAACTTCAGATTAAAACCCTGCAATTTATAATATGCATTTCTTTCAGTGCTAGACTGAACATCAGCTTTCATCTGTGTATTTTTTCCAACGACAAAAATTTCAACTCACAACCAAATAATAATTTTTCCTCTCTGGCTTTATGACTAACTAGATGAGATACTCTCCATGTTCTGCCCCTCGCCCAAGCCAACATTCAGCTGCAGAGCCCACTGTGGTAGTTCCCACACTATTTGGTACATGCTGCTGTTTTATGGAGCGGAAGCTTTCCATGCTCTGAAAAGAAAATTAGTGACCCACCAGGTGTTGCAAGGCTCCTTCTGACCACCTTGGGACTAGAGTGCACTTGGAAACCAAAGTGCACTCTTGATTTAAAAGGGAAGCAGCAAATCAACAAACCTTGGGGCTCAACAGAACTCGCAATCCAATGTAAAATTCCTTTACAACTATTTAAGATCATCCTTTCTTACTATTTTCCTCAATTTAAAGGAATTGTCTGGTAGAGCAATCTCTGTTTCCTTTGTGGTCATCTAACTCACTTGACTGAACATCTTAATCTTTCAGATATAAAAATGTTCAGATAACATTTCCGTTTATTTACATGCAGTGACAATATTTAACGTACTGCTAAAATCAGTTACTAAAAATATATGTCAAGCAGAACCTACTCCCAAATCCCACTGAGACATTGTAGCTCAGGCCTTCAGGCAGCAAAAGAAAGGAAGGAAAGAGACAGTTGTTATTGTACAAACATTAATTTGATGTCTTACCTACACAGACCAACAATGGTGCAAGAAGTTCCCACTGTTCCATTTTTTTTAATACATTTTGCAAAGACTAGAAACACTGCATTTATTAGTGTACTAGTTTAATGGAACAATATTTTTGAAAGAAAAAAACCCAAAAACCAAAAAACCCAACAAACCTGCAGTACCTCAAACTGGCGAGTTTATGATACGTGTTTGTACTAATGTCCAAAACCGCATTAGCGGGGTCTTAGACAAGTATTTCACCTGCATCTTTTGGAGAATGTGGGGAGGGACAAAGGCACTAATTACCCTATGTATGTTAGATGACTAACTGAAGAATAACCCATGGAAACTAATTTGGGACCTTCAGTTCTGGAAAGCATCAAGAAGAGATCCAGTTCCAGAAAGGTGACTGAGAATGCCTACAACGGGCAAGCTAAAGTGAAAATACACCACATCAGGCCAAATGGTTGGACAGCATAGATTTGACACAAACTCTCTTTGGCTTTGTCAAATGTTTTCTTCTAGATGGAAAGGTTAGGTAGAAAAAACACAGAGCCTAAACCACACTATCTCCCACCCCCAGCAGCACCGATATGAAGCTGTAAACAACACAGCCTAATGATGCAAACACCAACAATGGAGTAGCATAATTTACAGTGGTTAAAGAAGACACAATTAGGTGTAATGGGAAGAAATGAAACAAAAAGTAAATGTAAATTAAATACTGCATTTTCCTAACAGCGAGGTCTATTAGGAAGGAGATTAATCTCCCATTACTTGAGTAATTCAAAACCAAATACAATACTTAAGATGCTACAGGGAATAAGCCCGTTCTGGAGAGATGGACTAGAAAATTTAAGATCATTTACATTTCCAATTTCTCAGAGTTTATGATTCTACAGAAAAAAAACATTAAAAATACAGAGATAAAATCCATGAAAGTTACAAAAAGTACAAAATTATAAATAAAGTGTATTGAAAAACATAATGGCCAATATCTTGTGTATCATTTCATACAACTGTTCAAATAAAATAGTTCCTTTTTTTTTTTTTTTTTACCAGCAGACTATGGAGACAAATTGATTATTTCCATTTTTTTTTTCAGAATACATATTTGAATTAGAGTTTAATAAGTTTAATAAGATTTTTGTTTTCAACTTAACATTTATTAGAGGATTCTAATTTTACAAATGTGCTGAACGGCATATTCGCAAAATAACTGTCATTAAAAAAATATAGCCAAGCCTTTCTTAAATGCAAATGTACCCTTGAAAACTAAATAACGCAAGCTGTTCTCTTGAATTTTTACTAACCTGGAAGACTCCATAAGCCAGCAATTTCCAAAGTTCTTAATTTCTTTTCTAGTTCTGCCACTCGATTACCTAGAATTCTTTGGAAAAAGAAAACAAAAAAAAAAAGCCAGGGACAGTCAGCTGAGGTGAGATTCTCTTTTATACTAAGGTAACCAAAGCCCAATTTCTTACGTGACTACAGTTGAATTTTTAAATTGCTACTTAACTAGTGCAGTAAACCTGTATACAGTCATCTCTTTTCGCTAACGGCAATGGACAACCTCCCCCAGAGTTAAAAGATAATGAAACACAGTTGTCTAATCTATCCCATGGTTTAAAAAAAAAAAAAAGCCTAGAATGTACTGGACATTCAACCTTTGCCCTTCAGTAAAGACGAAGAATAGCAGCTCACAATATTTCTATTTCCTTAAATATATCTTCCCAGTTCCTTTTACTTTCTCTATAGCTAAATCCAGAAGGTAAAAGCTATGCAGACAAAATACAGAAAACTCAACACAACATCCAGATTGATTTTGAAGTTCTAAGACACAATTTTGACCTACTCCTTTATTCACAGCGGTTTCTCTATCACTAAGATTGCTTAAAATGGCAAGGAGTATCTTTTCCACTACATCTTTTTCTTTTAGTGTTTTTGTGCTGAACTCTGTTTTCTACTTTACTAAAAAGCTTCAAGGTCTTTAGTGCCTTTATCACCCACTCTTAGTTTTCACTGCATTTCTTGGGTCATCTCTTTTTTTGTATCTAATTCCAACACAAATACTATTTGCAGTTAGCTCTCCTGCAGGATTTAACATTTAGTCTTAATTCTCTCCCCAGATCAAATGAGATTTCTATCTTGCAAAGAAAGCCTTTTTTTTTTCCCAATGAATTTTTGAAAGTGTTTCTCTCACAGGCACAGCAAGTCTCTTGGAGTCAGAAGTCTTTAAATAAATCCCAAACAATACTCAATCGAGTGAGAAACCTAGACAAGGCAGCGATTCTAAACATGACAGCAGAGATAATGGACAGCAAGTTTTACTCATCAAATTACAGCAACAGGGTAAGTCAGTTAAATTTGAACTGAATGCTGAGAAGCAGCATATCACAACACAGCAAGGCAACACTATCTTCCCATGCTCACCAGAGCTCTGTAATACTGCACTGCATGCTCTCCAGCGAGGGTTTTATGCTGCAGACATTGGAGCATACTGGAAATGTCATTACTGACAAGATGGCAGAATCTGGGAAGGACGTGAAGAATAGCAAACCCAGGAAATACCAAAGGGGCTAGAAAAATTGATTAACTAGGACTAAGTATTTTTGAAATCTACTGTGAGGGCTCTGCAATGACACAATAAAAGCCTTTAAGTATTTTAAAGATTACAAAAATAACAAAATGAGAGAGAAAGAATGTAAAAGAGAAAGAGAAATTTTATAATAAATACCAAAGAAAGCACTGAGAGGTACAGGGGTGTATATTAACTAAACAGCAAACAGTCCATCATGTTTACAGGCAGAGAAGAGAAGACATTTGGGAGCAGTTATGTTTATTTCCCCATTGAAACTCAGTAATCAAATAGGTTACCAAGGTTTTGATGGATCTATTACTGTCTTCTCCAATTACAATCAAAATTGTTCGAGATTTTACTTTCAGAACGCTGCTGTCTGGTATGAGAGACAGCCTCAATAACTCTGTTTTCATATCCCAGTGTATGGCCTGACATCCAGCAACTGCGCTCTGCAGTACAAACAACAGGTGAGGGAGAAAGGCACACAGCAACTCGCAAGAAACTCCACCTTGCACACAGGGAGCGCACTCCTATCTCCCATCTGCCCCACCAAGGGTCAGCCGAAACCTGGAGTTCCCCTGGCTTAGAGGGGCAGGGAACAGACAGAGATGATGCAAGACTTCTTCACATCATGTTAGCTCAGCCAGGGAGCCAACAAAACAACGCTGATGTGGCTAATGACGGGTCACAAGTTTAGCACTTCTGCCAGGAAAATAAAAAAAAAAAATCCTTATTATTTTCCTAGTTAATTCACCAATGGATTCCAGGGCAGAAAAGGGAGAAAGATACTGCCCTCCCTGTTGGCTAGCTGTATCACAGAAGGAAACTCAACCCTCTGCATCGAGTGCAATTATTGCTACTGCTCTTGTCATTCAGATAACAACAGCAAAGTCACTTCTCTCTTGCATCTCTTAAATTTTATAATTCATTTATCAGCTGAACCACACCATTTCTTAAGGTTCTGGAGCAAATATATCCTGATAATTCCTACTGGATCCTCAGAAGAGGTATTGAGCTATTTTTTAACTTTTGTTGCAGCTTCTCACATAGAAGTATCATTCTGCGGTTCTGAACAATAGTTGGCAAAAAGAGAGGCCAATACTTAACCCTGCTCCTTTCATCCAGGAAGAAAGCAAAATACAACCAGTGCCAAGTATGATTCTAGTTTGCTCCAAACCACATTATCTGAAGACACGTATGGGAGAAATAAACCCTATGTAAAGCTGTGAGTTCTTATAGAAACATTTTTTGAAAAATAAATGTGTAAGCAATCCTGAACAAAGCGTGGTTTACCCCATTCTTTCCCCGTGACCTGCAGATAATTTGCAACCTCCATATGTGCTGTGGGAAGACTGAGCTGTGGTGGCCTGGAACAGCAGGTATTTTAAAGGGGTTGCACAGGTTGGTAGCATCAAATTCCCTAATCTATTTTTTTATCTCTAGCCATAGTGGACCAAATCCTTTGACCGAAACCGAAAGATAGTGTCACGGACAAAGGTGCCTATCGATAGCTATTTCGTTGTCCTCTGGTCATGTGTCTAATGCAACACAGGAGTTCGTCTAAGCCTCCCTCCAGGATAAGGTTTTACAGAAATCTGTTGTTCATGTGACAGCAGCCGTGCTCCCACCTGAATTTAGAAGCTCCCTTCTGGCTCTGCCATGCTTCCCAACAGACGTGGCCATAATCTGAACAGAGCTGTGCTGATTTACAGCACCTGAGCTCCATTCACCTCACTTTCAATTTAGATCTTGCTACAGAAGACATTTACCATCATACGATCACTCAAACGTCTGTAAATAGGGTCTGTCACGGTCACATATCTAGTTCTGTACATCACATAGAAACATTTACTCAGTTACAGACTGACACAATCCTTTTTGCAATTTTGGTCATGACCGAGCTTGCCCAAGTTAGAAATGTTAAAATGAATGCAACATGTCTAAGCAGCAGAGTAGCTTCTACGCTGATCCGGCTTGCATGGGCGCTGGCAATTTAAGGAACAAATTGCTCCAAAAAAGAACATCTAATAAACACTCCATTGCTGGCAGAAGAAAAAAAGATTTTAATCCACTTGCTAGGCAGGGTTAGGACTGTTTATTTTTGTATTTATGTAACTATTCAATCTTGCAAGACATTACTGCATACAGAATTCATTTATGACTGCCTTTTCAAATTAAGCTAACGTGCTTGTGAGGAAAAACATAGGATGTTACTTAAACTTAGCAGTAGTAGCTATGAATCACATGGGGAAAATGCCCTGTTTTCTTCCCAAACAACTTTTTTTTTTTTTTTCTTAAAAGTGGAGCTAAAAAAACAAAGGCTGGATTTAGCCTACTTGTTCCTAGGCACATACTCCCACAATTCCTTTTATCATGCCACAAATTTAGAAAAGCGGCAATAATAATAGCATGTCTGTTCCAAGAGCAAGTTGCAACGGATGTTTTTAACAACAGTATAACAGCAGAAAGTCAACTTCAACAGCACATCCAAATTTTTATCTATGTAAAAAAAAAAAAAATCCACTGTCTTGTTATTGCTTCAGTTAGTCAGAAAGCAAATCTACCATTCTGCTATTGTAAACTTATATAGCCATAGCTCAATCTGCCAGCAACGAAAGAGGATTTGACTTTCGAGTAGGTTAACTGTTTGGAGGAAGATAAGTTCATGTGGTCTGAAAAGTCTCATTTACTGATAATGGAATCACCAACAGGTCAATCAACTATCAAATATCAAAAGCAGAACTTCTTCCCTGAATGAAACAACCACCCAAAATCTCACATTCTTTACCCAATAAATCTCACTTTCTTCACCCAACAATCTCAAAGAGTAACTGTGTCCTCCAAACACGCTCTTTGCCCAGGGAAACCAGGCAAACAGGACAGAAGGGTGAAGGCAAAGACTTTTACCTTCTGATTTATGTAAAACCTTTTGTCATTACAATTCTCTCTAGCCCCACATCCTTCTCAACTTCCTACTTTGAACAGAGAAGTGTCTTCAACAAAAGAATGCATCTTCTACTAGTACCAGTTTATGAACTTGCCTGTTTTACTTCTGCACTGACCTCACTCTCACCTCTGACATGTGGGCAGTTCCTTCCCCATTTTCAGAAGTCAGCAGCCTTTACTTGCAACTTTTTAGGTGGTAATTAAGTGCCCCCAACAACCAGCTAATGCATCTCAAATACAGGATGTTTTTCCCTGATGTCCTACCTACATTTCCCTTTTTCACTTTAACTCTTTTGTGTCTTAGGTGTTTCTATTTGAAGTGGTTCCCATTCCTCCTAGCTCCTTAAAGCTTCTTTAATCCAACTAAATCCAAAGGTGACAAAAAGAATGAGCATACCACATAGGAGTGTTGCTGAGGCTCGTCACTCAACTTGCCCAGGATTTCTTTCCTTTTTTTTTCCTGAAGCATCCTGCACTGAATACAACACTCCAGCTCTAAGCACACTCCTGACCTGGGAGAGTGGACTGCCACCTCCCTCCAAGACCTGATCTTCTATTGGACACAGAATACTAATTTGTGCATAAATCCAATTTCTACTCCCATGGCTATATATGACCGGTTGGGCATGCAGATAAAAGAACCGTATCTCCTTGTGAAGGCTTATCTCAAGACAACCCATACTCAGTAGTTCAAAGCAGAGACAGTGGTATCAGAAAGTAAAGCCATCATCACAATGATACATTTGAGAGACGCAAGAGACTGCATGTGACCAAAGCGAGATACAAAATTAAGAAAGAGTACCCAAACCAGAACACCAGGTAATGATACAGTATCAGGATGTAAAGGGCAACGATTGGTTATATCTGGAATAACAAAAGTTGTTCTCTGGATGTTTTCCTTTGGATGTTACATTAGCAGTAAGAAGGGAGTAAGCAGGTGTTAGCCCTTCATTAGCACTGCTCAGTGCAGGAACTCCTCTTGCCTTACATGACCCACTTACAGACATGAATTGACCGAGCTGCCATCAGTTAGATCTGCTCTACATTTTCACCGCTTTAGTCTCCCTTTAGCTGATTAGGCATTTGCTGTCTCAAGACCATTAAGAGTGGCTATAAACTGCTCCTCCAATTCTGTTGCCACATCACTAAGAATCATGCAATGGAGTCTGCCCAGTATCACAGTTACCAATTTTCAAAATGAATCATCTATTCTAGTGCAATACAGTTTACTTCAGTACTACTCCTTCCTTTCATGAAAGATGTCTGCCTGTTTCTGGCATCTGGTCCTGATGTGCTTTTGAGAAGCCTGAATAACCTCTGATTACCAGTAGTGACTCAGTGTTCAAAAAAAAAAAAAAAGGAAAAAAACTGAGCATAGAACCAAGGAACACTTCCTAGCTCTGATTTTCATACACTGTATAACGACAATAATATCAGAATGACAGAAAATGTGTCAAAAATTATTATATTCCGCCATGATAGCTGTGCAAGACACAAAGAATTGTACTGATGAGTAGAACAGCTAAGAGTAAACAAATTCTCCTTGAAAGTTGAGTTCAGATTTTTAAGAAAATCATACAGTAGCAATCCAACTGTGTTTATCTCCTACAACTTTTGGCAAAATAACTATAGGAGCAACAGATATCATTTGTATGACACATAGGCTGCTAGCCTGTGACAAATGTTACACTAAATCTTTTCAGACCCTTTCCTAGGTACAACATTTATTGTTCCCACCAGTTTTCATTAGCAAAATGCTACATTAACAACCAATTATCACATATCTTCTCCAGTTCAAGGGTGTCCTTCTTCCCAGCAGCTTTTCTTTAGCCCTCTCTACAGACTACCTGCTAGAAGTCCCCCCTGTGTTACTATGGTTTGTCTTAAACCTGAGCAGCAAACCAATCCATGCCTAGCAGAGGCAGACAGGTCTCTGTCAACCCCAAACTTTACTTTGAAAATGTAGTTTTTCTCTAAACACATATCTGATCTCAAAAATTAAAGAAACCGCCAGTTAAAAATGACAACGAATTTTCTGTGACAATGGACCTTCCTTCCCATTTCCCTGAAACTCCCCCAAAACTATGACTTTTCCATAGTTTGGCAAGTTCTGTTTTACTTAGAAGTCATGCTACCTACTTGTTGGTTTGCCTTTGGTGTTGTATGACCATGTTTTTTTCATGGATAGTTTCCAGCAATGCAGTGGCCAGTGATTTGAGATCTGAAATGGACTGTGGTGTGGCTGGTAGGCTACATCCATGATCCTCCGACAACAACTCTTGGACTATAATGTTAAAAACACAAATGAGTTTTGGCTTCTCACGCACAGAGATGTGACACAAACATGTACTTAGCATTAAAGAACTATTCTCATTACTTAAATAAATACATTTTTTTCCTTCAATTAAATAAAGCCAAAAGACCAGACATATAATCTGTATCTGGCATACAGATGGTGGCTTTCTAAGCTGATCATTATTTCACAACAATTGCCAGTACAAGTATAGGCAGACACGTCTTATGTTAACTTAATTCTGCTTTTGGAAAACTATTTTTGTTCAGAAAGAAACAAACTTCTTCTACAGGCCTACATATTGGCAAAAATCAGTCATTTCTCTCCCACTTACATTAAAACATAAGCCCACAAGGAAGCTTTTACATTACTTTTTAGAATTATTATATCCTTCAGGTTATTTAAGACTGATGTGAAAATAGAGACACCCATGAACTCTTCCTTTGCAGCTTGGAGCCTGTACCTCTTAACCACATCAGGAAGTTCACTAGTATCATTAACTTCTGTAACCAGAATCTGGCTCTGCCTTTTTATATATATATATTTATGCATGCAAGTACACGGAGAAGAGGACAGAAGTCAAAAACAGAAAAGTGAGTTTCAACCCACCATGACAAATACTACTGATCTTATGTGTATACGAATACATCAACACTTAAACAGCAGGGTGCCAGGTGGTATACTGTTTGGCTCAGAGAATTTTCTCTTCCCCTTTCTTTCCTAATCTTGATGTTTTCTTTGAAGAGGGGAAAAGAAATTACTCCATTTTGCTACTAATGGGTAGCAGACATGGGACAAAAGGATCTCTTGCAAAACATCTGAATGTATAAGCTTCCAAGAACAGTAGCAGAAAACCTGACGTAGGGACCCTCCTCTACCACCCAGTCTATTTTTCATTGTAATATGAATTGTGATTGTCATTGTTAGCAGAGCAAAGAGATGAATAAATAAGTGATTTGTCAGGGTCAAAGTTGCAGAGGTGTTTAGAGATTAAAAAAAATTTGATAAAACTGACGGGGGAGAGAATGAATGGCAAAAGAGTAATAAAAGGGAAGCAGTACTCAAGGCAAATTTTATATTGTCAAGTCAACTGAGAAAAGGACAAAAATTAGCACATAATAACAAACAGGAAAAAGAATAAAGGTGTTGGTTTAGTTGGTGAGGAAAGGGTTACTGAAATTAAGAGGTAAGATGGAAGGAATTCAGTGAGATAGGCAACACCGTGTGGCATTTATGTAATACCTTGCTTTGCAGACAGGACTCCAGTCAAAGCGCTGCTACTGGATCTGCCATGAGTCTTTGAATTTTTCCGCCTCTCTAGTGCATTCTAAGGAAACAACAAATATCTTATTTAGAAAAACAGTAGCCAACAAATCCTTTCACTAGGAGTAAAGAATCTGGAACTTTGGATTTTGGTCTCAGAACAGCTCTGCAGGGCCTGGAGCTTACACCCATAGTAACTTCTGGGAGTGTGACTCTCCTAGAGTATTATTCTCCAGCCAAAACAGTCTTTGCAATGTTACAAAGACTCCTTCTGTCTCATTGCAATCACTTTATTGTAGTCTCTCCCACCCACTACCCCCAAGACATTTTGAACACTTGCCTAATTTTTAATAATCTCCTGAGTACCAGTGAAGATACTGCAGTATCCTGTAGAGAATACCAGTTGGGAATAAAATCAGACTTTCCCGAGCATTTCTCCGGATAGGCTTCAAAGTGAAAGCTCAAACTCCTCTATCAGAGTTTCTAGAAGCCCTTTATGTAGCAAATACTGACTTTCAGGAATTAGGAGCAGAATGACCCTGCTGCAGAAGTCCAGCTCTTGCAAAACAATCACAGTTCTGTGAAACCCACCAAACCACCAAGGTGGTCAATTCTCACCAATAAACTAACTTACCCTCCGAGAGACCCAAGTCATAAGCACGAACAGCCACTGAAATTAACTTGGTACTTTGAGGAGCTTTGCTCATGCAAAAAAAAGGAATTAGTGCTGTGACTGCTTCATAGTAACCTAAATGGTTAAGAAGTCCTATTGACAGTGCTAACATAACCCTTCTCATGCCCTGACAAGCAGCCCTCCCCTCCCGCACCCCAAAATCACTTGTAGAAGAAACCAGAGTGCTTGACTTGAGGGAAGAGCAAGAATATTTTGCCCTCAGGATTCAGTCCTGAAGGTTGCACGCAAAGCAGCATACATCTTAACCCAGGAAGGGAAGAACAATGAAGACTTAGCAATCGTCAAGACACATGAAATCGTGCAGCCATTAGGGCACAGGGAGACAAGACCTGCTTGTGACAGCAACACAGTCTCGTAGTCAATCACCCCACACTGCGTGACCTGCTACTTTTCACCAACCAGCAGGCTGGAAGGCTGATCACCGGGGGTGGGATGATCCCAGCAGGAAGAGGGTTCCCCCACAGAAGTTAAAAAATGGTATTTAATTAATTATTTATATTTTATTTTTCAAAATGCTCTTAATGGGTATCCTGATGTACTATATCAGCTAAGAAGCCTACAAGGAAGACTGACCGTATCATATGTATACATACTAATATTGTCAGAATGTTAATGGTGGATTTTTCTTTGAAGACACAATTTTGTTCTTTAAATGCATATGAACATGAGAATGAACAATAACCTCCATGAACAACGAAGCACAGTTTAGATGATACACTGAGAGGATCTTACCTTATATTTAGTAATATTAGACTTAAGAAGGTTGACTTCCTCTTGATGTTGCTTTAATCTCTCTTGAAGATACCTAAAAAAGAAATGTAATCCTTTACTTCATGTTACCTTCAAGTACTGCCTCAAGCACTCCTTTTTACTATTTGGCATGTCCTCTCTTTGAACTACTGAGAGTTCTTTTCCCTCTGCAGTTCTGTGAGGGATAAAATAACAAAATCTTACTGCTCTTGACCCCATAAAACTTTAAGTAGGAAACAAATTGCATCAGAAATGGAAGCTGCCCTCCTGTTAGATTTGTCGAGCATGCTGCACAACCATTTTATCGGTCCTCAGATTTTTGGGGAGGGAAGCTAAAAGGATATATTTATGTTTAAAGGAAATAGTCAGGAAGCATATACTTGTGCCCTCTGTACTTGAAGGTTTGTGAGATGGACACATGAAGATTTGTATATATGTCAACACAAGACTCAACTATGCAGAACTTTTGCATTGCAATATCCATCGCTTATATGGCACTTCTCATTAGCAAACACAAAGTAGAAAATTTAACAGTCTGGTTGAAAAATGGTATACAGTTAACTAAAGCAGTACAGTTCTTCCTAATATAGTTTATGCACTTGGATTAAACAGCTATTTCCACATAGGAAAATATCTTTTTCATGTATAAAGGGTTTATAAGTTATCCTCTTTCATGTAGTGCAACTACAGCTGTATTAGGGTTTGTGACAATTTAACTATTTTAGAGAAAAAAATCATAACACTGTTGGGGAGCCAGGGCCTTAAATTGATACAGAACTCTGTAGGTTGGGAGGAAGTAATGCTTTTGGTATTACACTTTCCTACCTGAAACATAAGTTTCTGTAAGTGGAAAGTGTCTTACAAGATCTATTTCACTTTAAGGTAATTGTTGACATTAAGGGAGGCACCTGCTCTGGCTCTGTCAGTGACAGTGTTGTCTTCAGCAGAGACCATAAAACATGTTCTTTTCCCAAGGAAGTGGCAAGAATATCTACATGGGTGATTTCACCAGCAACTTTTGTTGGCAAATCACTCCATGTTGACAACCTCTCCCTGTGGTGAGAATTATGTCCAAAACTGTTAACTCAGGGTACTCAAAGTCCCTGTTTCCAATCCCAGATTAACTCACTACAGCTCACTATGAGTCTCTGAAGACACCGATTTTTAATATTCTCACTTTTGGTGCCATACAGTGATGGGAATAAAAAAGTCTGCACTTCTCTTCCTTTTCCTTGTTTAGCTCTGTTTGGGAATATCACTGACATGTCTGTAGCCAAATAAAACACTGGTAATTTCCTGCAGCCTAACTTTCTCAATATTATTTGATGGTTCACTACAGTACAAACAAAACAGATAGAACAAATTACCAAAATCTCTTGACTTTTATTCTTGGACATATTTTCTTTTAAGATTTGTTGTGACAGATTTCCTGATGCTCCTGTTAAAGCAATACACTGCTTTTTCGAGGGCATCAGTAAAGTTTGCAATGCACTCACCTGTTCTCCATACATAGAGCATCTACATCAATGATACGGTTTTCATGCCCTCCTAAGACATGATTAAGTTCTTGGTTTAGTCTGTCAGACTTGTCTTGGTAAAAAGAGCGTTCCTCTTTCACATCCTGTAACTCATCCAGTGCAGCCTGGAGATCATATCTCAGAGTCTCAATCTGAGAAGAAAGGAGAGCTGTATGACTATTTGAAGCTTAAACAAAAGATTACATACCGCCCAAACTGAAAACAGCAACAAGCACTGCATGTCTGAACAGGATTGATTTTGGACAGTCAAAAGTCTTTCCAAAGCTCAGAACCCCCACCACTTTTACTCTGTTTTGGTATATTTCATTAATTTAAAGTTAAGTAACTTAAGCAGTTAGATGCGTTTTACAAAATTTCTAGAAAACAACTAAAATGTAACAGCAAAAGAAACCTTAATCCATACTATAATTCTACTACAACCATATTAAACTGGTTTTAGAATATAATTTCTAGGACTCCAGGAATGAGCTCAACTGAATAAGAATTTGGCAAATTTGGAGGATGAAGAAAAAGTCAGCAAGGGGGAATTTATACTAATTACAGGACTTTCAGCAATGAAGTTCCACAGAATAGGAAGAAGAACTGTGAAAAATACAAAATAAACCAGCATGGAGTTGACAGGGTGAACTTTGCTATTAAGCAAAAGGGTGAAGGAGTCCAGTATGGAAGATATCCAGGGACAAAGAGCTTCAAATTTCCAAGGAGAGGAAATGAAGACTGTGAGGTAAGTCTGCAATGAGTTGAGAAATCTCCACTGGCACCTCAGAAAACACTGATAAGCCAGGAAGGACAACAGAAGACCATGAGACAAGAGGACAGGCAATGAACAGAGAGAGCGTGAGCTTGGGAACAGAGATACCAGACAGAATCACTTTGGAAGAAGATCGAGTGCAGTCAACAGTCCTTCTGGTAAGCTGAAGTAGCACTGCGCTTAAGCAAAGATGGAAAAACAAGAAATAGGCACCTCCTCCTGGAACACAGAATGGCTAATTCAGGGTGGAACTGATGTTAGTAGGAATAAGTGTGGGAACAACAGAGGACACAAACTCCTCAAATTGCTCAGAAAGCTATGTATCGGTATTAAGGAAAAAGTGTGATGAATTGGATGCCGCATGGTACATAGTATTAATAGTGACTTGAGGTAGGGAGAAGTCTGATGCAAGAATTTTTCAGAAGAGGGGAAGAAATAGCCAAGAGGCAGGAGGAAGAGGAGACTAACAACACTTCTACAGAAAATTTGACTCAGGGAATATCTTTAGGAGATGCATCAGCCACCACATATTGTGTTGAATACTTGTAGCAGCTGTCACTAAGGAGTCTCTTTCATTGACATTCATTGACAATATTCAATCGTCACAAGTTGTTGCTGCACATTATAAACAGAGGAGAGAGAATCAATAATCTAGAGAAGGAGTTCCTGAGATTAGGAAACTCACTCTAACCACATATGCATGTTTAAGTTAGTGCTCAATAAGAACTATTTCAGTAAAAATCCCAAGACCTTCACCACTAATTGCAATGTTAATCAGCTACTAGCCCTCCAAACACAATAGAAGCAGTCATTTACTTGCTACTGCACTAATTCTGTGAAACATAACAGTATATGCCCATTTAGTTATTACTTGTTCTCGAGCCTTCTCCAATTGTTGAACAAGGTCCTCCCGTTCATGTGCTGCAAAGTGGCGAGCCCCAACTTCATCATCTCCAAGTCTTTGCTTTGCTATTGTCATTCGAAGGAGCTGTGATTACAAAAAAAAGAAAAGATTCCTTAAGCAAGAGAAAACAGGCTGTGCCATTAGAGTACATCTGCATTAGAAAGAGTAAAGCTGTCATAGATTTAATCTCTTCCAGGCCAAACAGCTGGTATTATTTAAACCAGAGGAAATTTTCTGAGTTGAGGGCTCAGTCCTGTTCTCAGTGAAAAATTCCAGTTGAACACTCAAAGCATCAACAGGAGCTGAATTAGACACTGCAACAAGTCACCAGAGTATACAAATTACAATAGACCAAGTAAACACAGGCACGTGGTCAATGTTTTTTAGGAGTGACAGGAACTCGTTCCTGTCAGAATAAAACTAGAGAATTCCCAGAAAGCCATTTTCATATGTAAATCTTAAAATTTTCTGCAGCAGAGAACTCTTCCTAGTTAAGAATAAAAAGGCACCAAGTGGCTTGCCCAGCTTCATTTTACTGATATCACTTAAAATCCCACTGCGCTACATCAGCACAGAATTTGCATTAACAGCTGCTAATATATATATGTAAAAGAAATAATGCTTGTGCATTATTTTTTTCATCTACTGACAAAAGTTAATTCACGTTAAAAAAAAAAACACAAATGGGCCAACAACAAAAAGATAGCCAAAATGCTCAAACAGCTAATGAACTCACGAGCTTTGTGACTGCTGAAAAACAGTCTTGAATTAATACACAGTTATGCTCAACATCCAAAGCAAAAAGCAACTACCTTTCACAAATCACAGGGTATTAAAATAACAGTCTATAAGGCATTCAGCATTTACAGTTGTTTACACTGAGTACAACTAGCCAAAAGTGTTGCCTCCCCGTGGCCTCATTTGTAGTAGCTCCACAGAGCCTAGAGAAACCCACCACAATAACCAGCAGCCTGACTTTCCCCATATCTTTGACTGCACCAAGGAATTAATGTACATCATTATATTGCAGAGTTAGGAAAAAAAAAATATCAATCTTCTGAAGTAGAAGATTGTACATTAAAATCTATCTTTGGTATTTATGGGATGCCAGTCACCATAGCTGCAATGTGCCAATTAAAATCCTGCTGATGCAAGACAGACTACCAAAATCATCCTCCCCACTTATTTCAGCTCCAGTTCAGTGCAAGTCACTGAAGCTGGTACAACTTGTTCTGATAAGCAGTTCACTTGTGAGGGCACAGCTTCCCCTGAACAAGTAACTGGTCTGGGCAAACTACATTTCCCTATCTCCACAGGGAAAGTACAAACCACTGCACAGTTAGTAAGGCTGAATGGATCCTAGGAGATATAATTCCTATTAATTTCTTTATCCACACAAATGACTCAAAAAGGCAACTAGCAAATCCCAGAATGGCTTCATAGCAATGGGACCATTTTTTTTAAAACGCTAAAAGGCTGATGAACAAAAGGCACAGTAACGTGATTTAATTCAGTTAGATTAATTCAATTTCTCAAATGTCTCGCTAGTGAGAAAGGCAGTAAGAAACAAATGTAATAACATTCTGAGGACTCAATTTTGTTCAGAAAAACTGGAAACGGGGAGGGGAATCACACTTTACCAACATCCTCAATGCCTGCAGCAGAGCAGAACTTCTGTGTAACACTCGGCGCCAGGCTGGGAACTGGATCAGAGCTGTGACTCATGCGCTACGACCAACTCTCCTCCAGCCCGGGAGGGAACGAGGCATAAGATGCAATTACAACTGCAAGCAATTATTACTTGCAAGGTCAAACTGTCTACCCATAAATGGAGAACTCCTTATTTACTACTAATTTTGAGGCCAAAATAAAAAGTATGAAGTCTTATGAAAAGAATGCTTCGGAAATCCAAATTCAGGCAGTAAAAGCAGCATTATAAACATACATAAAATAGAGTAAAATACCAATCCATAAAATGACAGAGTGCTCCTTCCAGACAGTTGGCCAATCAGAGAGTTGACAGGGCAGAACAGGCCAAGTCCTTTAATTCTGCATCGCGAATGCCTCATGAGGCAGCACCACCTGCTATAAAAATCTTCCCTGAAAATGCTGTGACCCAAAGAGATACCAAGTGTTATGCCAGAGGGTTAAGGGTTTATTTCATATATTAGTGCTATGTTATAAACTTTATACACCTGCCCTCTGGCTGCTGTATTTTTATTTCTGTCATTCAGAAATCACCGAGGAAAGGACTGCTCAACTTCATTTTGCAGGTAGAGAATAAGTTAATGCTCCCCCTCAGGATTCTGTGAGCAGCATCTACAGTAGAGTGGATTTAAACTAACGGCACCTTACCAGGGATAGCTGCTGTTTGTCAAGAACCCATAGATTGTTAACCAAAACAATCCAGTGCTGTAAGCCACTAGTCTTTATTGTTTTAATATCACAGCTTTTTCTTAATCAGTGTCAGCTAAAATAATTATACATAAACTAGCAACTCTGTACCAGCCCCACAATGCTGCAAACAGGCTTCACTGCAATAGGTGCTGTGCAGGCTAGGAATCCACAGACAATGCCTGTGCCAAAGCTGGACATTCCTGATTATCGATAAAACACGCAGAAGGAAAATGGAAACAAGCCCAAGCAGTAAATTTTTCATGTAAGGCAGAAACCATCACGTTTCACCACAGTCACTGACAGCAACTGTCTTCGTCACATTGCCTACAAAATTTTAAAAAGTGGACCAGAACTATGCAAATTTGCTACCTTAAGTCCCAGTTCTGCCAAAACATACACACAACATTTAACATTTTGCACTGTTGCTGCATGAATGATTGTATGCCTTATAATAATGAACTGTCAGTAATACTGCGGCCATTGTTTTCCATGTATCTTCCTCTCGCTTAGCACTGCCCTAGACAGCTTACAAAAACATTTCTCTGCATGGGTAGGAATTTAAGTGAAGGCAACGGAGTCATTTAGTCTTCCAGAAGCCTCCAGTTTCTGTTACGCTTTCCATTTTCACTCTTTTACAAGACAGAATTAGATTTCCTAACTATCCTCTTCTAAGATTCCAGTAATTGTTCTCCAAGCATTGCTGCCAGAACGTTAGGAAGGAAAAAGATTTACAAATAAATATCCTAAACAGAGAATAGTTTTCATGTGTCAGAGCTGGTAAGAGATTGTGATCAATCATAAAAATAAATAGTCTTAGATATCTGTTGCTGGAGTGCTGCAGTCTAACTACTACTGTATTTCTCAAATTGCAGCAACAAATCCTTCCAGAGACAGCCTGAAGTTTTATTATTTGTGTCAACAGAATTCTAGCTGAAATTAAAGGAAAAAATTAGTCCAGTTAAACCAAATGCAAGTAATTTGTTATTGCCTAACTGATGACGTATTTAACATGATTTCAACAACAAGTAAAATGTCACCAGTTTAAGGCCTTCTTGCTAATCTAAGTGACTGTATCCTACTAGTAGCAAACATTAACGTGGTGAAAACCAAGTCAAGCCATCAAAACATTTCTTTATCAATAGAGCTAATGTGTGATATTTAAAGAGTTTTTTTTCTTTTTTAGTCCTACAAAGCTCTTGCCACTCAGCGACAAAGCCTGCATGAGTCACCCCGGCTCAGACACAGGCAGAATTGTTCATCCATAAGCAGCTTCACTTGCTGCAAAAACAGCTGTTTGTTCATCTCTTGCCAGAAGTAAGGTTGACGTAGACCAGCTGGGCAGGATGCCCTCCCTCACTTTGGAAAAAGCAGAGAGAAGAATGGAGGGGGAAAATGTAAGAACAAGCAAATTATTATAGTTCTTTGTTTTTGTATATACCATGCATTATCTGGACTCCACTGCCTGAAGTAACCAAGCAGCCAGTACAGGAGAACTGATGCGCAGAGCAGAATGGCTTCAGGAAGAAGCCTAGAATTTTATCACTGAAGCCAGAAGGGAGCAAAATCTGACACAGGAGGAGAGTGTTAAATCCCTCAGAGAGATGGCAATGCTTTTTTAGGCACTTCAAAAACCAGCAACCTGACTCTAAAATAAGCTCTGTTTCTCATTTACTAGGAAAGTGAAGAATGTGTTCCAAAAATGAAAATCCTAGTCTAAATTAATCCCTGTCTGATGCAGTTCTTTCCTCCCCCTCTTTATTTTGTGATGCACTATTTTGCATCTTTTGGAGAGGGGCACAATGGGCAGAATAACCCTTTTTCTATTTTTTTTATTCATTATGAGGATCATGAATTTAAATTCATGCTGAGAATACAGATGTCACAAAGATGACCAGCTAATATCAAGTTAATCTGCAAAGGCAAATACTAACAAAGTCGGTACAAGCACAAGTAAGTAGCCTGTGTTACCAAGATCATATTGTTACAAGGAATTAAAATAGGTACGTAACCTTGATATTTAAATATGTTGTAGTTTCACTACCTTTGTGTTCTGTTTGTACTTACAGACCCTCATTATCTGTTCAGGACTGGCTTGGCAAAGGCTATATGGCATAATATTGGTACTGGAGAACTAACTGCAAGGCACTGTCTTCTACACTCTAATATAGTTCAAACAATAACATGCAAATGAAAAGAAACACTGGGAAAGCTAGTCTTGAGCAAGTTACACTGAATGCTATGCATACTACAAATACAGGTCTCACGACCCTTTCCCGGCTCCCTGCACACCTTCAATGAAATCCTTTGTGATAAACAATGAATAAAACTGCATTATCACAATATACTTACATTTAAAATAAAACGAATAAAATGAACTTAAATAGAAAGAAAAAAACCCACTTGAATAATTAAAAGTCACATCATTTTTATTCACATTTTTAAATCACGTAACTTTAAAACTGTAGATGAGGGAGGGAAGTTATAATTCATTATTTGTTTCATTTTTTACTTCGTTAACCACCTCGACTCTCAAATTCAACCTCTCACTAGTTTGATCTCTGAATGTACTTTTGCATACAGCTCCAGCTGTGAATGTTACACACATTTGGCTTGAGTTTAAATATTTCAATTAAGAGAGACAACAGGAGTTTGATTAATACCAAATGGCAGATTTTGAGCAATGTTCCATATAACTTGCTAAATTTAGCAATAAAATAAATTGGTTATGTAAGGGTAATGAGACGAGGGCTTAATACAAAGCTCACTATATATTTGTGATCAACTGCTCCATATTTTCTAAGGGAAAAATTCTGCCTCCCCTGGTTTTATCATCTACTAAAATTTTTCATTTTCATTGAAAATTGAAAATTATCACATGATGAACACATGCTTATCTGTACTTATTTCTAAGAGGAAATACCACTAATAAAATACATTTTAAAAAAAGAAAGAAAGGAAGAAAATCTGAGATTGTTAAAGCAAGGCTGAGTGCAAAATACTTCAACAACAGAGCAAAAGCAGCATACAAAAATGTGTAATAAGCTGTACTTACTGGTATCCTGTACAAGCTTCTTTTGTTCTACTGTTTTGAGCATTTATTGTAATCAAAGTATTCTAGAAGTTCTGTAACCCACTGTTTTATTTGTTTTCCTAAGAAGTAAATGCAATAGTCCAGCCCAGTTTACACAGTCCATGCCATTTACTGATAACAAAAGTTTATAATACCTTATTGTCCCCTTGTACTTCTCCCAGTCTCTGTTGAAGCTCTCTAATCTCTTCTCCAAGATGCTTATTTCGATCTTGAGCCTCACTCAGTAGTTGAGCAAGATTTGCCTGGAAAAGGAGTAAATATCAGTCAGAAATTAGTGCCTACGGAGAGAATCATAGAATCGTTAAGGTTGGAAGTGACCTTTAAGATCATCGAGTCCAACCATTAATCTAACCTGACAAAACCACTTCTAAACCATATCCCCAAGCACCACGTCTACCCTCTTTTTAAACACCTCCAGGGATGGCGAATCCACCACCTCCCTGGGCAGCCTATTCCAATGCTGGATAACCCTTTCAGTGAAAAAATTTTTCCTAATATCCAACCTAAACCTCCCCTGGCTTAACTTGAACCCATTTCCTCTTGTCCTATCACTTGTCACTAGGGTGAAGAGCTCAGTCCCCACCTCTCTACAACCTNCTGGACATGCTCCAGCACCTCAATGTCTTTCTCGTAGTGAGGGGCCCAGAGCTGAACACAGTACTCGAGGTGGGGTCTCACCAGTGCTGAGTACAGGGGGATGATCACTTCCCAAGTCCTGCTCACCACACTATTCCTGATACAAGCCAGGATGCCGTTGGCCTGGGCCACACTATTCCTGATACAAGCCAGGATGCCGTTGGCCTGGGCACACTGCTGGCTCATATTCAGCCGGCTGTCCACCAACACCCCCAGGTCCTTCTCCACCAGGCAGCTATCGAGCCACTCCGCCCCAAGCCTGTAGCGCTGCATGGGGTTGTTGTGACCCAAGTGCAGCACCCGACACTTGGCCTTGTTGAACCTCATACCATTGGCCTCAGCCCATCGGTCCAGCCTGTCCAGATCCCTCTGGAGAGCCATCCTACCCTCAAGCAGATCAACACACCCGCCTACCTTAGTGTCATCTGCAAACTTACTGAGGGTACACTCAATCCCCTCGCCCAGGTCATTGATAAAGATGTTAAAGAGAACAGGCCCCAGCACCGAGCCCTGAGGAACATCACTTGTGACCAGACGCCAACTGGATTTAACTCTGTTTACCACCACTCTCTGGGCACGGCCATCCAGCCAGTTTTTTACCCAGCGAAGAGTACACCTGTCCAGGCCAAGTGCAAGTGGTGATGAAAAGAAACCCTAGACTTACTCCTTATCTGCCAACAATCTTTAGTTTTACTGTTGTTGGTACCCAGACTTCATGCTTCATTAGAGAGAGAACAAAAAAAGTCACCAGGGTTCCTTTATCTTCAATAGTAGGCAATACATACAACATGTATGGATAAGGGAAGAGCTAATGTCATCTATCTGGACTCGTGCAAGGCATTTGACACTGTCCCACATGACATCCTTGTCTTTAAATTGGAGACACATGGATTTGACAGATGGGCTACTTGGCGGATGAGGAATTGGCTGGATGGCCACACTCAAAGAGTTGGGGTCAA
>VZSZ01006432.1:115530-127229 GCA_013398815.1 Ibidorhyncha struthersii | reverse complement strand
AGAAGAAGACTCCACCGCCTCTCTGGGCAGCCTGTGCCAGTGCTCCACCACCCTCAAAGTAAAGAAGTTCCTCCTCGTGTTGTGATGGAACTTCCTATGTTCAAGTTTGGGCCCATTACCTCTTGTTCTATCACTGGGCACCACTGAAAGAAAACTGTTCCCATCCACCTGGCACTTTCCCTTTAAGTATTTATAAGTATTGATAAGATCCCCCCTCAGTCTTCTTTTCTCCAGACTAAAAAGACCCAAGTGCCTCAGCCTTTCATCTTAAGGAAGATGCTCCAATCCCCTAATCATCTTTGTAGCCCTTTGCTGGACCCTCTCCAGCAGTTCCCTGTCCTTGAACCGGGGAGCCCAGAACTGGTAACAATACTCCAGACGCGGCCTCACCAGGGCAGAGTAGAGGGGGAGGATGACCTCCCTCGACCTGCTGGCTACACTCTTCTTGATGCACCCCAGGATGCCATTGGTCTTCTTGGCCACCAGGGCACATTGCTGGCTCATGGTCATCCTGTTGTCCACCAGGACTCCCAGGTCCCTTTCCACAGAGCTGCTCTCCAGCAGGTCAGCCCCCAACCTGTACTGGTGCCTGGGGTTATTCCTCCCCAGATGCAGGACCCTACACTTCCCCTTGTTGAATTTTATTAGGTTCCTCTCTGCCCAACTCTCCAGCCTGTCCAGGTCACACTGTACGGTGGCACATCCTTCTGGCGTATCAGCCACCCCTCCCAGTGTTGTGTCATCAGCAAACTTGCTGATGGTACACTCTATCCCTCCATCCAGGTCATTGATGAATATATTGAACAGGACTGGACCCAGTACTGACCCTTGAGGAACACCACTTGTTACTGACCTCCAACTCGACTGCACCACTAACCACAACCCTCTGAGCTCTATCTGTCAGCCACTGTTCAATCCACCGCACTGCCCATTCATCTAACCCACACTTCCTAAGCTTGCCAGTGAGGATGGTGTAGGAGACAGTATCAAAAGCCTTGCTGAAGTCAGCAGATGGAATCATAGAAAGGAGGAACTGGAAGACAATCCTAGCAAATTCAGCTGGGGATAGGGGAGGGGTGTCAAATAATCATCTATTCCAGAACTGTATCCTAAAGAATGGTAAGCTGGCAGGATAATTTTGAACTCTAATTCTGTCCTGCACTGTGCTTGCACCTTCTCCCGCTTTGGAATCTACATGCATTCACACAGAAAATAAGACACCAACTCCTGCTCTCTGATTACAATTTTACAAACAGATTTTCACCAAACATTTAGTAGTTCATTCTAGATCACATTTATCCAGATTGTATATGCAACTAGTATGTCAAAATAGGTCTAACTTAGGATGTTGAAACAGTGGATGTCTCCAGATTCTCCCATGCCCAATATAGAAAGGGCTGAAGGTGTGGGGAGAACATGGAGAAAAATTTATGGCAGGTAGATGCATCACCAGAAGGAGAAATGAAAGTCGCACTGTGAAATCAAAGAAACACAAAAAAAAAGTGACCTTTCAAGCCATTATTTTTCAAGATACACTGAAAAGATACACTGGAAGTTCATTTCACTCTGCTGCAAGATTTTAGTCTGGATTGTTTCATGGAATCGGGAACCTGACTGCAACATCCCTCCTTAATTATTTTAACGGCAAAAATTCCTCTCCTTCATTCCCAGATACCATGCAGCCCTTTAATTCTTTTGCATTTCCATTAAAAAACAAAGGCCCTGAACCTCAGCAGGTGGCAGAGAAAGCCACTAGGGCAGCAGCTGATTAAAGTCCATTGGAAAGCATCTGTTCCTCTACCTGCCCCTCTAAGGGCTCAACCTTGGGCTCTGCCACTTAGCCAGCTATTTATTTTTTTATGATGTTAAATTCGTGCTTAGAGGGCACTTACTACCCGTCCCTCTTTTGCCTTCCCCCCCTCCCCAGAACCATGAGGAAATCTGCTGCCCCTTCACCTTCAGTCCCTTTCTTGCAAGTGTCAGCTTTGTCAATCACAGAGATGATCCAGCTCATGAAAATGTGTGACAGCAACCAGAGTTTCTGCTCTGACCTTCAGCTCTGCCCTCTGCTGTGACAAACAAGTTTCATTTGCCACTCTGAGAAACCTGTTTATTTTCAGCAAAATATAACTTCTTGCTTCCTGGGAGAAAAAAAAAAATGATCTCCAGCTGAGGAAGCGCAATAATTTCCTGATTTTACTTCACTTTTTATTTGGGTCTAGGTACAACTGCTTTATATACCAGAAACATCTATATGAATCATTAAAATTGGAGCAGGAAATCTATCCTTCAATTAGTTTTCATCTCTGGTTTGTTGGGGGTGGGAGTTTTCATACAGAGAACGTACAGTGCAGAGCTGGTTACAACCAGTAACAAAGGAGTGGATTTTCAAATAAAAAAGGTACTATCTTTTATTTGATACACTTGTGCAGGATCTTGGGTATTTTTTGCCATCCATGAGCACTCAAATGATATCTGCATATTTTGTGAATATCCTGCAAGTGACAATTGTTATTACACATGATTACGTGTCCAAAATTCCTGCTGAAATCTGTATGAGTTAGAGGATAATGGCTGTGGATGACTATTATACAGTGCTGTAGGCTGAAAGATTCAAACTGTCCAAATGATCCAACAGCTGAGGGCTAGACCCACCCCTGAAACAGACAAGGGGCCCAGAACAGAACTGGAATGTACTAGAGGCATTCGAGAACCCACCCGAAGACGTAAAACACTTTGAGACAAAACTACCTCTCCTCTGACTTTAACCTGAAAGTTTCCCTTGAAGCAATCAGTTCCGCTCTGCACATATCCTGTGCTGAGGACCTGGGAGCTTTTATGACAGCATAAATTGTTGTAAAATAAAGAAACAAGTGACAATGTTATCTTAATTACATTATCTGAATTATGTAGTGAAAATTGAGTAGTTCAGATATCACCACTGCATGTCGTGATTACATAATCCATGATCATGCCATAAAACTCTTTTCTGATAACAGCGTATAGCCTTCGTTTGAATTTCCTTGGATAAAACATGTTTTCAAGAAAGGTATAAATATGCACTGGGCACTCAAAGACTTCTGTTTCATTGCTTCTGAATCCCAGCACCTAATCTTGCTTGTGTGTCATGTACTATATTACAAGGAAATGAAATGCAATTCAGTAAATTATCCACTTCAAGTTGTGGCCATTTCAGTAGATAAAAGAAGGGTCCTTTATCTTCTATTTGTTTTAAATCCCACTAGGATGCTGGCTTTATATTTAGTCTTAGCTTGGGCTTTGCTGTGAATCTTCAAGAAGGCTCCTCAAGTAGACTTATAATGAGCAGAGCTGTCTCAAACAAAAGTAATCTCTGACTCTTAACACAAACACTGTTTATTGTACACCTAGTGGCAGCAGCACTGTATCTAATTCCTGGCAGCTGAGACTTTGGTAACTAATAGTAGTGAACCTAACATTTTACTCTTGCTTTTAACAATTATCTAATCAGAACACTCCAGAAAAGGGATTATCGTTAAACCGGGAAATGACAGCCTGCAATGTGTGAACAGCTGGAACCCAACTGAGTCATGCTGCAGCACATCACCTTGGAGTTTAGGCTACTGACCAGAATATTAACACAGAGGATTTCTTTTTAATCTGTTTATTTTAAGACTCCAGTATTATTAGCAATTGTTTGATCTACCAGTTAATACTAGTCAGTGCGAGAGACACTGGGAGCATAGTGTTCCATATGGGCGCACCATAGCCCCTTGTCTTCGGCCCCTCACTGACAGTGTACACAGATCAGTATTCCTCTGCTGGCAATTGCTGATGCCAGGTACCTTATCCTGTGCTTAAGTAATTCTGCTAGTTCCTGTCTGATGATCGAAAGTGCAGAAATTTCCTTTTGAATCCATCCACCCCCACTTGAAACCAACCTACTTTAAGCGAGATGACCAAACAAAAGATCCAGCATGTAATTTTACATTTATATTTGGAAACTGTTTAGTTTTCCTGAAGAAGGGGTATCCATTGCATTCTGAAGGGATCTCATTCCAGATAAACAATTCCTGGCCAGTGCTTAGCTTCTTGAATTACCTTACTGGGAAATTTAACATTAAAAAATTATTAATATTTGGGTCCTCTGAAGATCAAGCCCTAAATTAAACAATTAGATCTTAATACATAACCACACACATGTTTTGAAGACAAAAACCAAAACACATCGACTTTAAAAAATATTGCTATCTACTTTCATCCATCCATTTGACCTTGAAATTAAAGGCTTTTCTTTTTCCTGGCTTCACTCACTTGATATATTTCAGAGCAGAAATGTTACTGAGGTCAACAGAAGCATTGATATGGGTAAGTACTACTCAAGATGAGTAAGACTTGTGCTATCAGGCCCTAAAATTATTTGCTTACCAACAGCCTATGGACGAAAAGATAATGGTGTACGTGGAAAGGTGAACTAGGCTTGATATGAGAATTATACATGCTTCCTCTGATGAAAATGTTATTCTGATCTACTTGTAGAACAGAAATTGCTGCCACCAAGAAGTTTTTGGTGGCTAGATTCCTGTTTGTTTTAAAGAGACCACAATTTGGAGAAAAGGGAAAATCTTTCTTTAGGAAAGTATGATGTGTTCTCAGAAAACAGTACCTCAAAATTAAATATTCTTGCAAAGTTCCCACCCGTAGTGTATTAATAATTAATATGATAACTATTTAACCCCTAGGAGAGAAAACTAATTTCTGCTTTTAAATGTTAGCCAACTCTATCCTAAACCAGATATTTCTGACTAAGCCTAAACAAAAGGATTATACTGTATACATTAAAGAAGGAATATTTAAACATATATCTGATTCTTCACTAGGAACACTGCTGCAAGTGGACTAGAAAATTAAGCTTTTCATATTTTCTTCCCGGTGGAGGCTATGTAAAACAGAATAATAAATGATTGTCACTTCATTTCAGAACATAAAATTAATCTTAGAAAACAGAAAAGTCATGAACAATATTGCAGCAGTATTTCATGGTTCACTGGTTATTATCACTTGCCAACATTAAGGTCACAAAAGAACATTTCTCATTTGTTGCCTAGAGTATCTGTGACTATATTCTTATTGTCAAACCTAACCTTTTGGAGAAGCACAGAGGGGAAAAAAGGAGAGAAAGAAAAAAAACTATTTAGAAGTGTGTTTTCTTTTGCTGCAGTATGTGTAAAAAAAAAATATTAAAATTAAAAGCCTCAAAGTGCTGGAGATAGAGCAGGTCAAAAACTATAAATATTTAGTCGATGTCAGGAGTAAAACATTAACAAATAAATTAACAGCAACGCCAGATGGATTCCCTAGAGTACAAAGCCACAACTGCCCAGACCATGACTGATAGCCAAGCCTTCACATAATGTAAAGTTTTGCTAAAATGGGCAATATAGAGAATAAATGACTTTGGGGGGTAACACAGAGCTGTTTCTTTCTTGATCAGTGATTTGAAAGTTACCATGGTTATTGGGGTACATAAGCAATAAATATCATCTTTATGGTTCATCCAGAACACAAATTCAAGAAACTTGTTTAAAAGAAGGGTTGTCTGTCCATCAGTTATACAGAATTCTGTCCTATGTCTCTTGGGTGAAGGACTGAAATACTTTACTTTGCTCAGTCTTATGCCTAATGGAAGAGTACCCACTTCATTCACTCATGACATTTATCACTAACTGGTCATTTGGGGGTTTGGAAGGAGATTCAGCACAGTGAAGAACCTGAAAGAACTATTGCTTTGTTCCTACTTGTATTTATTCTGGAAAGACACTTTCAGCCTCTGTAAGGTGCTCTCAAATGAAGACATGATTTATGGCAACAAGATGCACCCAGTCTTGCAAAGCTTAGGAACTACATAGGTTATGAAACGCAAGAGACAAAGAGACTAAGTCTATGCTAGTAAAATTAAACTTTCTACAGATCATTCACCTGTCAAGAAATAGCCTGAGTCAATATTAAGCTCTCCTGTCCTCCAAAACAAAATGTTTGCACCCAGGCAATTTTTTGAGAAGGGTCTTCAGCTCATGCTAAGTTTCAAAATAAGGCCACAAATCATTTGGTAGAGTGCTAGGTGGCACAGCCTTCCAGAATACCAGAAACCCTTCCAGCTATTTGACAGCATGTGCAACTGATCTGCAGTGCCTGGAAAGGCTCACTAGCACTCTTTCCTTTACTCATACAGTTGTAGCCGCAGTCCTCCAGACTTTCAGTGGTGTCTTTTATAAGGTCTTTCAACAGTTTCACAAAAGCAAATACAAAACAGAACCAACCGGCCATGTCTCCCAATAGAAACTGCATCAAACTGAGAATTAGTGAAAAAATCATTCATGTTCTGTATATTTAAGAAGAAGAAGTAACTCTTCAAATATTAAAAGATCAGATTTGAGTTTGTGATACTGGAACATTAAGCATTTGGTAAAGCATCTATTTCCCCACTGATGTGTGGGTGATTTAAGAACATCATTTCCATTAACATCAGTGGAACTTGCCCAAGTCACCCCCCCAGTGCATTATATCAAGGGCAGACTCCTACATCATCTGAGTTTGTAACTAATTCTAATACCAACTTTGAATAGACCCATCCACAGATTATACTACAGCTTGAGTGGAAAAAAAAATCCCTGCATGCTATAAACAGATTCCCTACTTTTTTTTTTTTTTTTAATAAGGTACAATATTCTCCAAAGTGACATCCTGACTGAGACTCAGTACTGCAGGGATAGGGGAAAATAAACAATTAGGCTTGTTCCTCTTAGCTATTTGTTATTGTGGGGTCGTGAACTCTCTCCCCTGACTAGCCTTACTCTAAAACAAAGTGACTGGCTTGGATATAAAAGTGTGTGTGTTTTGACAGCTTTCCTGCTCTGGTTTTTCAACCTGAGCATAATGGGCAAACAGCAATGAATTGGCAAAGTGTTTCCAATTAAGCATATAGGGAGCTTCTTCGCCAGTCTCTAGCGAGCGGTCCTGCCTGGAACCCCCGAGTGTTCTTCTTGGCCAGAAATTGATTTTGAAAGCTGATTAATTCTTGCATTAATCCAAATTTTAGAACATCTTTTTTTCAATATCTTACTCGTGATACAGAGCAAGAATTCAGGAAGGCCACATTATCAGCAATGATAGCTTTTTACTTTTTTTATATTATGTTTTTTATATTGAGGGATCCCCAAGAACTTTATAATTATAACCTAAGGTGGCAATTGCCACCCTCACTGGGATGAAGCACGACTGCTGGATGAACACCAAAGATGCATATCTCCTTGTCTTCCATACTCTTCACGTTATCTATTTTAAGCAACTTTCAGTTTTGGGAAATGCAAATAAATGAATAAATGCATTTATATTGTGTTATAAATAAAAATGCCTTAAGCCCAAGCGAATGAAGCATTACTTGTAGGATGACATCCTCCTGTAGCTACCTGGAAGTCTCTGCAGTTGAGCAGAAGAGGAGTAAACATTTTCCCATATTCAGCAGAGAAAGCACGTAAATTCATATCTGACCTAGAATCTGGTTAGGAAAGTTCTTTTCTTGAACATGCCATTAAAAAAATTAGAACAATGATTGATCTTTTTAATAAATAAAGTAAAGGTCAAAGTATCTTCTTTCACTGTCATATTTCATAAGTAGCTGTGCATAAGATTGGCTCTGCTATGAACCCTAAGCTGAGGACATGTTTACTGACAGGTCCGTTAAGGTTCACGAGGCTTTCCACAAACTTGGAGTGAGATCTGAGTCACTTCCAGGTGCCAGAGAGGATACAGACAGCATTTTGAGAAAACCAGGTGAAATACAAGAGGTTTTGTTTCATTTCTGCACAAAATGATTTTTGTGAGCATCAGTTAGGTTTTGTTTCGATATTTTGGGTTTCTTTCGACAGAAGAAACAATGTCAATGTCTTATTTCTTCCAAACTGAAAGGGAAGTGAAGTTTGTAAGTGCAAACCCACAAAGTTTCACATAAAATTGATTGAAATTATTTAAATCTATCCACAGTGGGATGATTAATTGATAAATGATCAATTAGTGGGACTCAGTAAGTGCTAAAGAATCAGTGCCAAAAATTTAGGGCCAGTAAGAGCTTGCTCTGGTTTTGGCTAGTATTATATCAGCAATGGTCAGGAACGATTTTTCGTCTCCAATTGGATCTAGCCAGAAGGCACGTCTGTTTCTTTCGTGAACCAACTACACAGTCATACGTATTTTTACAAAAAATCCTATCAATAATGCACATTTCCTGACAGGAAAATATTCATAAAAATGTTTCCATAAAAAACACAGGGAAAATAATGAAAAATTGGAGGCAATCAAGCAAAATGTTGGCTGTAATGTTGTAAGCCAAATAGGTAGGCTCTGGAAGGGTGATAATTATTACTATCAGATCTACCTCCTTTTGTAGGCCGTCCCCTACAGGATGCTGAAATTCACATGGACACCAACCCTACTCACTTAATATGTTTTATTAAAATATTTATAAAAAGCCTCCCCGTGGACCACACAGGATTAATAAATAAGTCTCAAGCAGCTAAGAAAAAACAAAGAGAGGCTGTTTGACTGACCAGGAAGCAGGCTAAAGACGAGGATTTTGACCCAGAGGTAATATATTCCCCTTTTCTCTCTACACAAGCTAAGGGAGTTATAATTCAACAAATTCACATTAAATTATTAATACTGGCTTGTGGTAGCAATTGATAAAGCAGATTAAAAAAAAAAAAGGGTAAGAAATTCATTAATGGCTTGAAGCATTGTTTCCCACTGTGAATTTATATCCCTTAATCCTCAACCTGCCAATGCGTTGAAGCCATGTGTTCTCCCACCAAAGACCCATGTGTTCTCCCACCAAAGACCCATATGTTCCCCCATCCGTTGGCACTGTCTGTTGGCCTGCCGTGGCAGGCTGTGGGTCTCCATGTCAAGCCTTGGGATTTACTAAACTGTTAGCAATCATTTGGAGCTGACTTTCTTTTCCCATGATTTTCAGGGATGAGGTCAGTTCTTGTTCGGGCAGTGGAGGACACAGACCATGCCCATGTCTTTCCCTGCAGGAGGCAGCAAGTTGGGGCAGCCTAAGCTCCCTCCATGGCTCTGCCCAGCTGAGGCAGCCCCTCTGAGAGCACAGGCTCTGGGCTGGTGGAAGTAGGACCCTGCTCTCCTCCCAGGAAATTGAGCCATGTTTTTGAGTGGATAGAATGCTTTGAAAAGTAATGCAGATTTACCATAATGCGGTTGAAAATGTCTGGCTGGCAAGACAGAGACAGACATATTTCTCCAGCCGGTCAACACAAATGGCATCCACACTGTCTTTGCTATGGTTTCATATGGAGGTTGGGCTCTACACCCTGACCCAGAAATGACATGGAGGAAAGTTTTAATATTTTTCAGTAATTTTATCCCACACTCCTCTTCCCACTCATCCTTTCTCCTGCAACATTAGCACCACTTGAGCAGCAAAAGAAGGAAGTTAATGAATGAGGTCTGACTTGAAAACAGTGAATATTTCATTCCCTTCAGCTCTTGCCTACTGAGAAGACAGGACAGTATCAGTGTCCTCCTGTTCAATGACCTCATAGTCCTCAAGACCCTCATTACAAGGAGGGTTGTGTGGCATCGAAAAGGCAGTTCTCTCTTCCTTTGTCCCACCTGCAACCAAAGTTTTCCTCTATATGTACACATAACCAATAAACATATAAATACATATACATACACCCACACTTTTCCACTCAGAATGTTTGACAGATAGGAATGAAACACTGGTTGGTTAGATCAGTTCTCCAATAGGGTGAAATGAACATTTTATCTCTTATATCCTTGGCTATTGTCTTGCTCACATGCCCAGGATCAAACATTTCCAGATTTAGTGTCAGTAAGGAATTTCCCTTAGGTAAGTTTGGTTGGGACTCAGCAGTGTAGGATACACATGCCCCGTAAGCTCATCTAGATGTATTTTATCCAATTGATTCTGTGCCATTGCAATGGCCTCTGGCATTGTTGGTATTTCAGATTCACCTGATCTTTACATATGGTGCATCCATATTTATATCTATTGAGAATTAAGTGCTTTAGCTTATAACTGAGGTTACTGAGTTCAATATAAGAACGTATTTCATGTCCTGTGCCTTAAGGCTTTAAATTCCTTGTAAGACATAGTGAAATGCTTCCATAACCTGAAACACCATGTACTTTCTAAAGCAAAACCTTTCTATAGTTCATGATTTGCCAATGAAGATAGAAACTCATCTGACAGGAATATTTTTCCCAAATGTAAAATTCAGAATATAACACGCAGTGCACTGATTTCTTTCCATCACTGCTTTTATACATATTGCTCATACTCTCCATCATTTACTTCACTTGTTCTTTTCTGCTCAATATACTAAACTGAGGGCAAAATCAGGTTATTAGTCTTCTGTTTGTAATAGTGGAAACAACATAATGAAAGGACACCCTTTCATTAATGTCTTTTGTGTCCATGCCTATTGCTCTGCTAATAATGTGGGAAACTCAACAGAGGTCAAAACTCATCCTGACCCTACAGCTACTGTGTTGACTTCAGACTCTCTATTATTCTACAAAGAGAAGGGGAGAGACGGTTTGAAAGTGCTGCATTTCTATCACTTAATTTTCCTTTTCCTCCAGTCATTCTCAAAGTTTTGGAAAGTATTGCTCTACAGTTAAATACGCTTTGGACTGCATTTCTGAACAGCTTGCAGAGACTACCACATAACCTAATGAATGTTCTACTTGAAGGTTTGGCCTCATTAATTGGCACTGTGATATCCTCCTGATCTCTTCCTTCCTGCTTCCCAAGAGAGTGTCAACATTTAAAACTCAAGATTTGTCTGCTGATGTTTTTAAAGAGATAAATAATTTAATTCACAAGACTGTTAAGTACCTATTCAATCATAAATGTGATTACAACAGAGTTGCGCTCTGTAGAGGGAGGACGGGAGAGCTGAAAACCTAATTGGGGTTTTCAGGGCTACTCACCAGTCTGTTTCTCAGTTATGCTGAGCAAAGGGCGAAGTATTGTAATGTAGGACTGTGGTGAAACCTGAGCTAATTTGAGTGTTATGTTCAGTATGGATGGGGTAGGATATATCTCGTATGCCTTTAGACAGCATCTGCAAAATCAAAATGTCTATCTAAGCTATGGGTGATGACATTTTGTGATCAACAGGGAAAAGTGGGCTTTTCTAGAGCTCAATTCATCTGATCTATTTTAAGTGTCTGCTCTAGGGAAGGATGAATTACTGCATGGAAATGCCTTTTCCTCCCTATAAAGAGAATCAGAGACAGACTCCCATGTTGCAGCAGTTCAGTTCCATTCTTGGGATCATGTTCAGTCTGGGTTGCTTCTTCAGCTTCTCTGCCAACATTCCAGACTGAATTCCTCACTGACATAGCCACACATCCTCCAGTTCTTGCTCAGAGAATTGTTCTTGGAATTGTTCTGCAAAAAAATACTTTGCATTTTTAACATTATTCTGGCAGCATAGGCAGAAATGAACAAATCCCCAGTAAATCCACCGAGTCCAACAGTGTTTGTCATTCCATGCATGGCTAAAGTAACAGTTAGGCTTTCTAAGGATGTGTCTAAAAACACAAGAAAAATATAATTTCTCATAATTTCTAGACACAATCCAAGGTTCATCTGAAGTTGTCAGTAGCTCTTA